>JAWPHD010005017.1:0-172863 GCA_037043455.1 Cyrtodaria siliqua
CTTGTCAGTGGATGTCATAAGGAGCCAATATTAGCCAGTAGAGCGTCCACATAGGCCCTCTTGGGCCTCTTGTTCTTAAAAATGGATCGCCAACACCTAGACTATCAAGTTTATTCAAATAAAGTCCCCGGGTGTCAAAATAGGGCGTGCCCCGGGGGTCCAAGTTTGTATATTGAGGTTTTTGCATGTTTTTCATATAGACATATAGGAAAAACTTTAAAAAATCTTCTTCTCTGAAACCAAGGCACAGAGCTCATCATAGTTATTACATGTAGCATCAGCTTATGGTCCTCTACTTAGTTTGTTCAAATGGTGACCCTGGGGGTCAAATTTGTCCCCCGCCCCGGGGGTCACAGTTTTACATAGACTTATATAGGATTTTTTTTAAAAATCTTCTTCTCGAAACTACAAGAGCCAGAGGTTTGATATTTTACATTTATAATAAGGGGGGCTTATGGTCCTTATACCAAGTTTGTTTCAAATGGTGACACCTGGGGTCAATTTGGCCCAGCTCAAGGGTCACATGTTGTTACATAGACATGATAGGGAAAAACTTAAAAAATCTTCCTTCTCTGAAACTGCAAGAGACAGAGGTTTAATATTTGCTGTTGCTATAAGCTTATGGTCCTTTAACAATTTTGTTCAAATGGTGGACCCTGGGATCACATCCTGCCCCGCCCCGGGGGTCCACAGTTTGTCATAGAAAGCAATAAAAAAAAATTTATAGATTTTTTTTTGACCTTTTTTTTGACCTTTTTTTTTTTTTTTTGACCTTTTTTTTTTGACTTTTTTTTTTTTTTTTTTTGACCTTTTTTTGTTTTTTTATTTCTCTTTGTTAATTATTCCTTTTTTATAGCTCTTAGTTGGACCAGTCGGACCAGTAACAGAGAAGTTATGGCTCTGAGTTAGTTAAAAATGCTATATTTTGCCTCGTTAATACTGGTAGGGCCTTCATTTTTCATCTGATCTTTTACCAAAACTTTATCAGATTCTTTAGGTTAAGGCCCTTGATTTAGTTAAAAAGCTGTATTTTTGCCCAAAACTTAAAAAAACGTAAATGGCGATCTCTCGCTTCATTGATTGTTATAAGAGCCATGGTTAGCCAGTAGAGCGTCCACAGCCCTCATGGGCCTCTTGGTTCTAACTGTGACGTCACGTAATTTTCGGGGTGATAACTATTCCCGTCGACTTCCCGGATACTTCACCGGTTAAAACCCGGTTAAAAGAGATGGACAAGTATTGAGTGTTGTGTTGGATGTTTTCCTTGATGTTTTTATGATCTATATGCCTTATCATGTCTTCCCCACATATTGTTTTTAGGATGGATGTCTGTCTGTCTGTCGTCCTGTCTGCCTTGTTCGTCAAAAGTCGTGTCCTCTCATATCTCTTGAACCGCTTGAGGGATTTGAATTACTTGGCACAAATGTTCACCATATCGAGACGACTTGCAGAGCGCAATTTCCAGACATGTCCGTTCAAGGTCAAGGTCACACTTAGAGGTCGAGGTCATATGCACTATATTTCGTGTCCTCTCAATATCTCTTGAATCGCTTTAGGGCATTTTTAAAATAAATCGCACAAATGTACACCGTAGTGAGACGACGTGCAGAGCGCAACTTCCAGCCACGTCCGTTCAAGGTCAAGTCACACTTAGAGTTTGAAGGTACATATGCACCTATATTTTGTGTCCTCTCCATATCTCTTGAAGACCGCTTCTGGATTTGAAATAACTTGCACAAATGTCACCATATCGAGACGGACATGCAGAGCGCAACTTCCAGCCATTCGTCAAGGTCTAAGGTCACACTTAAAGGTCGAAGGTCATATGCACTATATTCGTGTCCGCTCCATACTCTTGAAGCGCTTGGAGGATTTTGGAAATACTTGCACAAATGTTCACCATATCTCGTGCAGAGTGCAATCTTCCCAGCCACATCCGTTCAAGGTCAAAGTCACACTTTAAGAGGTACGAAGGCATCATATGTACTATATTACGTGTCCGCTCCGTATCTCTTTAACCACTTGAGCGATTTGAAATAACCATAGTGAGACGACAATGCAGTGCGCAACTCCAACCATGTCCGTTCAATGGTCACACTTAGAGGTCGAAGGTCATATGCACTATATGTGGTACATCAGGGAACCTTCAAAGTTGTTCTGAAGTGAAACAACATCAGTATATTGCACTTTTTAGCTCTACTGATCAGAGATCGACAGAGCTTATGCCGTGGTGCGGCGTCCGTCGTCCGTCTGTCCGTCTGTCTGTCCGTAAACTTTTATTTGTAGCGACAACTCTCTGAACTACTGGATGGATATTCAAAAACTTTGCTGAAATGTTACCCATAAAGTCCTAGTGATCCTAGCAAAAATTCATGTTGATGGGAAATCCAAGATGGCCGCCAAAGCTAAAAATAGAGTTTTAAAATAAAGTTTGTAGCGACTACTTCTTGAAAACTATAAGTGATATTGATATGGGACTTTTTCTAAAATGATCGCAGGACATGATGTGATCCTTGTGGAAAATTATTTTGATTCGACGGTTAACATGGCTGCCAGTGGCCATCTATTGGTTACATAGAGTTTATATAGGTAAAACTTTGTAGCGACTAAAAACAAGTTGTAGCGACTACTTCTTGAAAACTATAAGTGATATTGATATGGGACTTTTCTAAAATGATCAGCATGAAATGATGTTGGTCCTGGTGAAAATTCTTTTTGATTCGACGTAAACATGGCTGCCAAGTGGCATCTTTATTTACATAGAGTTTATAGTAAAATCTTGTAGGCGACTACTCCTCTGAAACTACTAGGCGGATTTTCATAAACGTTACAGGATGTTGCTACTTGATGTCAAATTGATCCTAGCTAAATTTCATGATCCGGCCAGAAATTAAAGATGGCCGCCACAGGTAAAAATAGATTTTTAAAAAAATAAGTTTTGTAGCGACTACTCCTTGAAACTATAAGTGATATTGATATGGACTTTTTCTAAAATGGACAGCATGACATGATGTTGATCATTAGTCGAACATTATTTTGATTCGACGTTAACATGGCTGCCAGTGCCATCTTTGGTGACAGAGAGTAATATATAAAAATTTGTAGCCGACTAAATACAAGTTCTGTAGCGACTACTCTCTTGAAAACTATAATGTGATATTATATGGACTTTTTCTAAAATGATCAGCATGAAATGATGTGGCCCTTGTCAAAAAAATCGTTTTGATTCGACGTTAAACATGGCTGCCAGTGGCCATCTTTATTTACATAGAGTTATATAGTAAAAACTTTAGTAGCGACTACTCCTCTGAAAACTACTTGGCGGATTTTCATGAAACTTTACAGGAATGTTGCTCTTTGATGTCTAATTGATCCTAGCAAAATTTCATGTCGGCCAGAGATTAAAGATGCGCCCGCCACAGCGAAAAAATAGATTTTTAAAAAATAAGGTTTGTTAGCGACTACTTCTGTGAAAACTATAAGTGATATTGATATGGGACTTCTCTCTAAAATGATCAGCATTGACATGATGTGATCCTAGTCGAACATTATTTTGATTCGACGTTAAACATGGCTGCCATGTGGCCAGCTTTGTTTACACAGAGTTATATAGTAAAACTCACTCCCGTGTAGCGACTACTCCTCTGAAACTACTTGACGGTATGTTCATGAAACTTCACAGGAATGTTGCTCTTGATGTCTAGTTGATACTAGGAAAATTTCAGGCTGGCCAGAAATTCAAGATGGCCCACCACAGCTAAAAATAGATTTAAAATAAATAATTTTTAGCAGACTACTTCTTGAAAACTGTAAGTGATATTGATATGGGGATGTTTTCTAAAATGATCAGCATGACATGATGTTGATCCTAGTCGAACATTATTTTGATTCGACGTTAAACATGGCTGCCAGTGGCCATCTTTGTTTACATAGAGTTATATATAAAAACATGGCTAAAAAAAGATTTTTAAAAAAAAGTTTGTAGCGACTACTTCTATAAAACTGTAAGTGATATTGATATGGGACTTTTTCTAAAATGATCAGCGTGACATGATGTTGATCCTTGTCGAAAATTATTTTGATTTGACATTAAACATGGCTGCCAGTGTAATATCTTTATGAAACTTCACAGGAATGCTGATCTATCTATCAAAATCTATCAGTAGAGCTTCAAGGTCATTGACCTCTTGTTTACTTTTTAGCTTGACTATTCGAAAAAATAAGAGAGCTTATGTAAACACCCCCGGGGTCGGCGTCGGCTGTTGGCGTCCCACATTCAGGTTTGCGTGCAAGCTGTGTTTACAAGACTATATCTCTCTACATTTCTTATCCTAGCACAACCAAATTTGGCCATGGGCTTTCTTATAGCATTATCTTAAAGGCTGCATAAGCAATTTTGTGGTTCCTGTAACACATGGCTCCCATGGAACCCAAATTATGATAGCCCTTAAAATGTGTCTGTTTTTAAATCAAATTTTTGCGTGTAAGCTGTGTTTACAGGTCTATATCTCTTGCATTTCTTGTCCTAGCTGAAACTAAATTTTGGAATTTGTTTCCTTATAGTATGTTGTAAAGGGTTGGGTAATTAATTTTGTCTTTCTGCAATTCTGGGCTCCTATGGAACCCAAATAGTGGATGGCCCATAAAATGTGCAATAAAGGCAAATCTAGGGTTTGCATGTAAGCATGTATATATCTATAAATTTGGTTTTGGATTTCTTATAGCATTATGCATCTTATTCATACTTCACTCATATTGGGGCATGGGCTCCCTACCTCCCCCCACTCCCACCCCACCACACATTTTTTTTTTTTTTTACTTTTTTTTTTACATATTTCTGTGTTGTTTTGGTCGATTCTTACACATATATGTTGGCCCACACTTGAAACTCTATTTTTTTATTTTGCCCCCTCCCCCCACGCTCACACCCCCCTTACATCCTCTCACCCCCCCCCCCCACTCCCCAACCACTCCCACAACTTGAAACTTTTTTTTTTTTTTTTTTTTTTTTTTACATATTTCTGTGTTGCTTTTGTGAATTCTTACACATGTTGCTCCCTCCCCCGCTGCCCCCGTTCCCCCGCCACGCCCAATCCCCACCCCCACCACACACTGAAACTAGAATTTTTTTTATTTATTTTTTTATTTTTTTATATTTTCTGTGTTGCTTTTGTAAATTCTTACACGTTGCCCCTTGCCCCCTACCCCGCAACCCCCCACCCCCTCCCCCCCACCACAACTCGAAATTAGAATATTTTTATTTAATTTTTACTTTTTTTACATATATCTGTTGTTGTTTGGTCAATTCTTACACATAGCTTCTTACACATATATGTTGCCCCTCCACCCCATTCCTGCTCTCCACCACTCCCCCACCCCCCACCCAACCACCACTACCTCACCCCCCTCCCCCCCACCCAAACACTCTATTTTTTATTTTTTTTTACATATTTCTGTGTTGTTTTGGTCAATTCTTAAAAGCTTCTTACACATATATGTTGCCCTCCCCACCCCCGCCCTCTCCCCCATCCCACTCAAAACTCAATTTTTAATTTTTTTTTTTTTTACAATATTTTTGTGTTGTTTTGGTGAATTATTACATAGCTTCTTACACATATTTATTGCCCCTCACCACCCCCACTACCCCAACACCCCCCCACCTCTCCCCACCCCAAGCCCCACTCAATTTTTTTTTTTTTTTTACATATTTCTCTGTAGTTTTGATCAATTCTTACACATAGCTATGTTGCGCCCCCCAACCCCACCCCACATTGTTTTAGCCTTGTTTTCTGATGTTATATACTAGCTATATAATTTATTATTCTCTGAAAATCGAATAGTCGAGCTGCGCTGTTCTCCGACAGCTCTTGTTTATATTGGTATTAATCTCAAAAGTCAAATGCGCTGTCTTTTGGACACTGCTCTTGTTTCTTTAACATTATCCGAAAGAATACAACTTTCAAATTACTCGGGTAAGGGTTAATCAAACGTATTTTAAACAAAATGAAACAAAACTGATGTATGTTTTTATTTATTTTAATTGATTTCATGTTATGAATTTGATTCTATTAATTATAGCTTATATTGATCTGCAATTAATTTTTTCCATCTCCATTTTATAATCCACTCTGACAAAATGTTACTTGTTGATAAAATGATGAAGAAGAAAATGTATCATTTGTGTGAAAATGACAAAGTTATTTTCATGATTTCTAGTTGAGAAAATGACTAAGTTCTTTCCGGGCTTTTCCATGCTTGTATATACCCTGAAAAAGTCTAAGTCCACATTTTACGCCCTTTCCCTGAACAAATACATGAATGTCCGGGGTTTCCAGGATCACTTTCCGTGAATTTTTAGCTTTACCCAGAAAACCCGGAAATACTTTCCGTGAATTTTTAGCTTTACCCGGAAAACCCCGAAAATACTTTCCGTGAATTTTCAGCTTTACCCGGAAACCCCGGAAATATTTTCTGTATTACACTGGAAACTTCACTGGAAATGCTTGTCCTTTTCCATGTATTTTCCAGGGTTTCTGCCAATTTTCCGTGTTTTTCTGGCCTAGACCAGGGAAAATGTACACCCGGGAAGGTGGCTAGGAGAACAAAAGAGTGAACAAAGGGGTAGCCATATAAATACTGATTCGTTAGAATGTCATTCCGTCCGTCCGTCCATCTGTCTGTCCGTCAGTCTGTAAACTTTTTCTTGTAGTGTCTACTCCTCTGAAAATACTTGGGGGATTTTCACGAAACTTCACAGGAATGTTGCACATGATGTCTAGTTGATCATAGCGAAATTCAAGATGTCTGCCACGGCTAAAAACAGGTTTTTAAAAAACAAGTTTGTAGTGACTACTTCTTGAAAACTATAAGTGATATTGATATGGGACTTTTTCTAAAATGATCAGCATGACATGATGTTGATCCTAGTTGAAAATTATTTTGATTCAACATTAAACATGGCCGCCAGCCGCCATCTTTGTTTACATAGAGTTTATATAGTAAAAATTTGTAGCGACTACTCCTCTGAAACTACTTGACGAATTTTCATGAAACTTCACAGGAATGTTGCTCTTGATGTCTAGTTGATCCTAGCAAAATTTCAAGATGGCCGCCACGGATAAAATAGGTTTTTAGCACTACTGATCAGAGATGCCGTGGTGCGGTGTCCGTCGTCCGTCTGTCTGTCCGTAAACTTTTTTTTGTAGCGACTACTCCTCTGAAACTACTGAATGGATTTTCATGAAACTTTACAGAAATGTTGCCCATGAAGTCTAGTTGATCCTAGCAAAAATTCATGTTGATGTGAAATCCAAGATGGCCACCAAATCTAAAAATAGATTTTTAAACAAGAGGTCAATGACCTTGAAGCTCTACTGATAGATTTTGATAGCTAGGTGATCAGCATTCCTGTGAAGTTTCATAAAAAAATGTCAAGTAGTTTCAGAGGAGTAGTCACTACAAGTTGAAGTTTTTACTATATAACTCTAGGTAAACAAAGATGGCCACTGGCAGCCATGTTTAATGTCGAATCAAAATAATTTTCGACAAGGATCAACATCTTGTCATGCTGATCATTTCAGAAAAAGTCCCATATCAATATCACTTATAGTTTTCAAGAAGTAGTCGCTACAAACTTTTTTTTTAAAAATCTGTTTTTAGCCAAGACGGCCATCTTAAATTTCCGGCCGACCTAAAAAAAATCTGGGATCAATTAGACATCAAGAGCAACATTCCTGTGAAGTTTCATAAAAATGTGTCAAGTAGTTTCAGAGGAGTAGTCGCTACAAGTTTTTACTATATAAATCTATGTAAACAAAGATGGCCGCTAGCGGCCATGTTTAAAGTGGCATCGAAATAAATTTCGACAAGGATCAACATCATGTCATGCTGATCATTTTAGAAAATGTCCCATATCAATATCACTTACAGTTTTCAAGAAGTTGTCGCTACAAATTTATTTATTTTAAATCTATTTTTAGCCGTGGTGGCCATTTTAAATTTTTGGCCAGCCTGAAATTTTGCTAGGATCAACTAGACTTCATGGGCAACATTTCTGTAAAGTTTCATGAATATCCATCCAGTAGTTTCAGAGGAGTAGTCGCTATAAAAATAAAACTTTACGGACAGACGGACGGACGGACGGACGGACAGACGGACGCCGCACCACGGCATAAGCTCTGCTGATCTCTGATCAGAAGAGCTAAAAACAAGTTTGTAGCGACTACTTCTTGAAAACTCTAAGTGGTATTGATATGGGACTTTTTTTAAAATGATCAGCATGACATGATGATGTTGGTCCTTGTCGAAAATCATTTTGATTCGACGTTAAACATGGCTGCCAGTTGCCATCTTTGTTTACATAGAGTTATTTAGTAAAAACTTGTAGCGACTACTTCTCTGAAACTACTTGACGGATTTCCATGAAACTTCACAGGAATGTTGCTCTTAATGTCTAAATGATCCTAGCAACATTTCAGATTGGTTGGAAATTGAAAATGGCCGCCATGGCTAAAAATAGATTTTCAGAATACAAGTTTGTAGCGACTACTTCTTGAAAACTATAAGTGATATTGATATGGGAGTTGTTCTAAAATGATCAGCATGACATGGTGTTGGTCCTTGTCAAAAATCGTTTTGATTCGATGTTAAACATGGCTGTCAGCATCCATCTTTGTTTACATAGAGTTATATAATGAAAACTTGTAGCGACTATTCCTCTGAAACTACTAGACGGATTTTCATGAAACTTCACAGGAATGTTGCTCTTGATGTCTTATTGATCCTAGCAAAATTTCAGGTCGGCCGGAAATTCAAGATGGCAGCCACGGCTAAAAATAAATTTTCAAAAAACAAGTTTGTAGCAACTACTTCCTGAAATCAAAATCAATCAGTAGAGCTTCAAGGTCATTGACCTCTTGTTTAATTTTGTCTGAAATGGAATGATGCAATGTTATGTTGATGGGATTAAACAGTAGAATTCCCCCCCACCAATTCGTCATCTGTGGGACCCAGGGGAAGGGGCATCAAAAGGTCAAATTCACAAAAAAATGTATATCGCTGTCATTTTTAGCTCGACTGATCAGAGATCAGCAGAGCTTATGCCGTGGTGCGGCGTCCGTCGTCTGTCTGTCCGTCCGTCCGTCTGTCTGTCCGTAAAGTTTTATTTGTAGCGACTATTCCTCTGAAACTACTGGATGGATATATCATGAAACTTTACAGAAATGTTGCCCATGAAGTCTAGTTGATCATAGCAAAAATTCATGTTGATGTGAAATCCAAGATGGCCACCAAAGCTGAAAATAGATTTTTAAGATACAAGTTTGTAGTGACTACTTCTTGAAAACTATAAGTGATATTGATATGGGACTTTTTCTTAAATGATCAGCATGACATGATGTTGGTCCTTGTCAAAAATCGTTAAACATGGCTGCCAGCGGCCATCTTTGTTTACAAAGAGTTACATAGTAAAAACTTGTAGCGACTACTCCTCTGAAACTAATTGGCGGATTTTCATGAAACTTTACAAGAATGTTGCTCTTGATGTGTTATTGATCCTAGCAAAATTTCAGATCAACCAGAAATTCAAGATGGCTGCCACAGCTAAAAATAGATTTTTAAAAAATAAGATTGTAGCGACTACTTCTTGAAAACTATAAGTGATATTGATATGGGACTTTTTCTAAAATGATCAGCATGATATGATGTTCGTCCTTGTCAAAAATCGTTTTGATTCGACGTTAAACATGGATGCCAGCGGCCATCTTTGTTTACATAGAGTTATATAGTAAAAACTTGTAGCGACTACTCCTCTGCAACTACTTGGCGGATTTTCATGAAACTTTACAAGAAGGTTGCTGTTGATGTGTAATTGATCCTAGTAAAATTTCAGATCGACCAGAAATTCAAGATGGCTGCCACAGCTAAAAATAGATTCTTAAAAAATAAGTTTGTAGTGACTACTTCTTGAAAACTATAAGTGATATTGATATGGGACTTTTTCTAAAATGATCAGCATGACATGGTGTTGTTCTGAGTCGAAAATTATTTTGATTCAACGTTAAACATGGCTGCCAGTGGCCATCTTTGTTTACATAGAGTTATTTAGTAAAAACTTGTAGCGACTACTCCTCTGAAACTACTAGGCGGATTTTCATGAAACTTTACAGGAATGTGGCTCTTAATGTCTAATTGATCCTAGCAAAATTTCAGATCCGCCAGAAATTCAAGATGGCCACCACAGCTAAAAATAGATTTTTAAAAATAAGTTTGTAGCGACTACTTCTTGAAAACTATAAGTGATATTGATATGGGACTTTTTGTAAAATGATCAGCATGACATGATGGTTATCCGAGTCGAACATTATTTTGATTCGACATTAAACATGGCTGCCAGTGGCCATCTCTGTTTACAAAGAGTTATATAATAAAAACTTGTAGCGACTACTCCTCTGAAACTACTTGACGGATTTTCATGAAACTTCACAGGAATGTTGCTCTTGATGTCTAATTGATCCTAGCAAAATTTCAGTTCAGCCGAAAATTCAAGACGGCCGCCACGGCAAAAAACAAGTTTGTAGCGACTACTTCCTGAAATCTAAATCAATCAGTAGAGCTTCAAGGTCATTGACCTCTTGTTAAGAAACTTCACAGGAATGCTGACCTAGCTATCAAAATCTATTAGTAGAGCTTCAAGGTCATTGACCTCTTGTTCCATATTTGTTTGCATACTCGACATAATTATATTCTTGTCTATGAAAGGTAAACAAGAGATCAAATGATTGTATTATTTCAAACTCGGACGTCTACCCATGGGTGGCGGTGCAGTGGGGATGTTATGATGGTGGTATTACACAGTATATTTTGCTCCAGGGTTACCTATGGGACTCTGGGTTGGGGTTAAAAATTCAAATATACATACTCTAGATTTAATTTATTAATTTACAAGCAGTGTCATATATACATAATTACATACATAGTACAATTTATATTCTGAGTATCAAAGAACAATCAGCACAAACTTTAGATTTGGTTACGTGGTCAAAGGGGTGAACATATTTTTGATTACCGGTACCATATTGACCTGAGTAAAGAACACCTGCGCTGTTGAATTGGTTCTAGTTTATTGTGTAAAGACTACCTGAGTCATTCTACAGAAACTGCATATTTCAGTTGTATTGACAGTTTAAAAAAAATAACAACACTATGAAATGCAGAACGATTTATTTGAGTAAAAGAGATAGAACATTTAACTATTAGAAACAAGGTCTCTAGATAAACAAATATTTGTGGATTTTTCATCATTATGCTGTTTAAAAAGAAATGAGAGGAGAAAATTGGAAATTGCCGAACACAATAAATGCAATAAATATTGCAGTCTCGGTTTGATTGAGACTGTTCATACTTTGAAATATCATTCCTGTTACCAGTTCTTAAAATGGAAAGAATTCAAGATAAGGAATTTATTCATCTAACTTGTCATAAAAAACAAACAAGGTTTAATACATTTCTTTTTAAAAAAATTGGATGTTTTGTGAAATAATTTTTTTGTTTACCATAATTGATAGAGTATTGTACCACGCATTTTGTATACGATAAAAATGATATTCCTCAAATGGAATTTATTAAAGATAATATGAGTTAAATCAAGTATGTATTATGGTTAGCAATATATAGCCTTTAATTATGGTTAGCAATATATAGCCTTTAATTATGGTTAGCAATATATAGCCTTTAATTATGGTTAGCAATATATAGCCTTTAATTATGGTTAGCAATATATAGCCTTTAATTATGGTTAGCAATATATAGCCTTTAATTATGGTTAGAAATATATAGCCTTTAATTATGGTTAGCAATATAATTATTATAGCCTTTAATTATGGTTAGCAATATAATTATAGCCTTTAATTATGGTTAGCAATATATAGCCTTTAATTATGGTTAGCAATATATAGCCTTTAATTATGGTTAGCAATATATATAGCCTTTAATTATGGTTAGCAATATATAGCCTTTAATTATGGTTAGCAATATATAGCCTTTAATTACCATAAGTTTTTCAATACAGGATTTCTATCCTGAGTGAAAACATGTCAGCATAAACGAACGAGTATGCTAGTTTGTTTATTTGGACGTATTTTCAAGATGGATAGAAATCATGTATTGAAAAAATCATTGTAATTAAATTATATATTACATTTTTCTACAATAAATGTTAAATACCTTATATAAGCTAGTTTTCGCCGCGCATATTGAATTTCCTTTGCTATGCATCTCAAACTTGACTGAAGAATGTCAATTAGAGAATTGAAGTTTAACAAATTGAGAATAAATATCCGAAATCTCTTATACAGTTTTCTTGAGGATTTATTATCAGTCCCAGTTCATTTACAATCATTGAGAAACATGGAATACAATGCTTATCATTGAAACAAATCTAGCAAAAGGATAACGTTGACACGACTATGTTACATCACTGGCTAATTTACGTCATTTTTGTACATTGTCTGACGTTGCTTACGCATGAAGCTTTAAGCGGCGATTATTTAGTAACTTATGTAGTCGAAGAAAACACAATAACACAAAGTTTCAAATCATTCGGCTAGCGGGAAATATTTCCCAATGGAATTATTTCTCCATAGTTATTATAATTTTTCTGTCCCTCAGAATCCTTGCAAGAATATAATATTTAATGATATATCGCTATCCAAAATGAATTATTAAGTAGGGTAACTCGCCCCTGAGTCGGACAGGTTATTGGTTCTCGGCATCTCTGTCTATTTATACTCATGATCCTGCTTGCTGATATCTTCTGGTACCTTCCCCAGTGTTAAATATATGATTATATTGAACTATTTAGTGGTACCAGCATGTTTGGTGGGTTTAAGTAATATTTTTTATAGTCACCATAATCACCCTTGAGACGGACATCAGTTTTGCAACTTCACCTTCAAAGGTTGCTGACAAACTCAATATATATTCAAATAATTATACCCACGTTTCTGAAAAAAAACAAAGTATATTAAAATTGCCTCTGTTTGTCCGTCTGTCCATCTGTCCGTCCGTCTGACCATCTGTCCGTTACCTCATCTCCTCCTAAACTGCTAAACGGAATTCAACTAAACTTAGGGTATGACTTCACCATATGATAACAGCGTTCAAGAGGAAATTATTTTTGGCTCCCTGCCCAGGAGCCCTCAGGTGGGGTCAAAACGTCAAATTAATAAAAATTCAATTACACTGTAATTTTTCCATATTTTTGCACATAACTCTGAATATGAAATCGTCTCTGAAAAATAAACAACATATCAAATGATTTTATTACTTCAAACTCTGAGGTCTGCCTAGCCCAGGGTGAGTGAGTGGGGTGGGGTCATTATTATTATTAATTTTTTTTTTTGTAATTATGTCTCAAATAGACTGTTTGATTTTTTTACAGTATACTGTATAATTTTTTCCCTCCTACATCACCTGTGGGGCCCAGGGAAAAGGGTGCCAAAAGGTTAAATACACTAAAAAATCATTTTCACTGTAATTTTTTCTTATTTTGCATATAACTTTATATATGTAATTGGCTATGAAAGATAAACAACATATAGGCTGTGAGCTAATAGGAGAAACCCTCCCCCCCCCAGGGGGAATTTTGTACGGTATGATTTTCTGAAAGAACATACAGTAAGTTTCAAAATGAGACATGTGTGCCATCTGAGCGTTGGGGCTTTAGTGAGTTTTGGGGGAAAACGTTGCGTTTTTAGACGAAAATCGCCGAAATCTGGAATTATTTTTTAGAAAAAGAATGTAATATATTAGAACCAATTTGAATTGATGGAATCTTTCTCGGAACGCATCTCTACGTGTCCCACCATAAAATTTATGGATCCGATACTTAAATATTGAGATTTTGGGTAAAAATGTTAAAAAAATGAATAAAATCGCTGATTTCTGTAATACATTGGGGGTATTTAACTAAAAATTAGAAAAATATCTAATACAATAGAAAAAAGAAATATTGTAAACTTTTTGGGCAGGGTAAGGTCCAGTGATTAAACAGAAAAAAGTTCCAAACCGCATGATGTTTGAAAATGCCTTAATTTTGAGGTGAAAAATGTGTATTTTTGTCAAAAATCGCCGGAATCTGGAATTATTTTTTAAAATTAGTTTCAACATAAACTTATCAAATTGAAGCAATGGAATGTTGCACAGCATACATAGTCTAGTTTTTCCTGGCATCACATATAACATATGTGCTCAAATATTGGCATTTTAGGGCAAAATGTTGGAAAAAATGACAAAAATCACTGATTTCTGTAATCCATTGGGGGTATTAGGTTAAAATCTAGAAACAAATTTAATACAATTGAATAAGGACATGTTGTAATATTTTTGGAATAGACAAAGGTCCAATAATAAAGTAGAAAAAAGTCCCGAACCGTATGATGCTTGAAAATGCCTTAATTTTTAGGCGAAAATGTGTATTTTTGTCAAAAATCGACGAAATCTGGAATTATTTTTGAAAATAGTTTTAACATAAACTTATCGAATTGAAGTAATATAATGTTGCTCAGCATGCAATCATATTCAAGTGTTTCCTTGCATCATATATAACATATCTGCTGAAATATGTTGGAAAAAAGGACTAAAATCACTTATTTCTGCAATACATTAGGAGTATTTGGTTAAAATCTAGAAAAATATATAATACAGGTACAATAGAAAAATAGACTGTAAGCTAGTAGGAGTAACCCTCACCCCAGGGGGGATTTTGTACACCCTATTTTTAGCTCACCTGAGCCGAAGGCTCAAAGGTGAGCTATTGGGATCACTCTTCGTCCGTCGTCCGTCGTCCGTCGTCTGTCGTCCGTCGTCCGTCGTTAACTTTTGCTTCAAACGACTTCTCCTCAGAAACCGCTTGGTCAATTTTGACCACACTTCACATGGATGATCCTTAGATGAATGCTTTTTAGATTTGTTAAAATTAGGTCAGCACGACAACCAAGATGGCCGCCATTACCCTATATGGTCGAAACCTTAAAAAATCTTCTTCTCAAGAACCGCCAGACAGATTTCGACAGTTTTTCTTTTAATATGACCGCCAACAGCTAGACTATCAAGTTTGTTCAAATGAAGTCCCCTGGGTCAAAAGTGGCCGTGCCTCGGGGGTCCAAAGTTTGTATATTGAGATTTTGCATGTTTTTCATAGACTTATATAGGAAAAAACTTTAAAAAATCTTCTTCTCTGAAACCACAAGGCACAGAGGTCTCATGTATTACATGTAGCATCAGCTTATGGTCCTATACTAAGTTTGTTCAAATGGTGACCCTGGGGTCAAATTTGTCCCCGCCCCGGGGGTCACAGTTTTACATAGATTTATATAGGATTTTTTTTTTAAAAATCTTCTTCTCGGAAACTGCAAGAGCCAGAGGTTTGATATTTTGCATTTACTATAAGCTTATGGTCCTTTACCAAGTTTGTTGAAATGGTGACCCTGGGGTCACATTTGGCCCCGCCCCAAGGGTCACAGTTTTACATAGACATGTATAGGGAAAAACTTAAAAAATCTTCTTCTCTGAAACTGCAAGAGCCAGAGGTTTAATATTTTGCATTTGCTATAAGCTTATGGTCCTCTACCAAGTTTGTTCAAATGGTGACCCAGGGGTCACATTTGGCTCTGCCCCGGGGGTCACAGTTTTACATAGGCTTGTATAGGGAAAAACTGAAAAAAATCTTCTTCTCTGGAACGATATGGCACGGAGCTCTCATGTATTTCATGTAGCATCAGCTTATGGTCCTCTACTTAGTTTGTTCAAATGGTGACCCTGAGGTCACATTTGGCCCCGCCTCAAGGGTCACATGTTTTACGTAGACATGTGTTGGGAAAAACTTAAAAAATCTTCTCTGAAACTGCAAGAGCCAGAGGTTTAATATTTTGCTTTTGCTATGAGCTCATGGTCCTCTACCAATTTTGTTCAAATGGTGACCCTGGGTCACTTTTGGCCCCGCCCCGGGGGTCACAGTTTTACATAGGCCTGTATAGGGAAAAACTGAAAAAAATCTTCTTCTCTGGAACTGCAAGAGCCAGAGGTTTAATATTTTGCTTTTGCTATAAGCTCATGGTCCTCTACCAATTTTGTTCAAATGGTGACCCTGGGTCACATTTGGCCCAGCCCCGGGGGTCACAGTTTTACATAGGCCTGTATAGGGAAAAACTGAAAAAATCTTCTTCTCTGGAACTGCAAGAGCCAGAGGTTTAATATTTTGCATTTGCTATAAGCTTATGGTCCTCTACCAAGTTTGTTCAAATGGTGACCCTGGTGTCAAACTTGGCCGCGCCCCGGGGGTCACAATTTTATATAGACTTATATATATAGGAAAAAAACAATCTTCTCTGAAACTGCAAGAGCCAGAGGTTTAATATTTTGCATTTACTATTAGATTATGGTCCTCTACCAAGTTTGTTCAAATGGTGACCCTGGGGTAAAATTTGACCCCACTCCGTGGGTCACAGTTTTACATAGACTTATATAGGAAACACATTAAAGTCTTCTTCTCTGGAACTACAAGAGCCAGAGGTTTAATATTTTGCATTTACTATACTTTTTTGGTCCTTTACCAAGTTTGTTCAAATGGTGACTCTGGGTTCACATTTGGCCCCGCCCCAGGGGTCACGTTTTACATAGACTTGTATAGGGAAAAACTTAAAAAATCATCTCTAAAACCACAAAGCACACAGCTCTCATATGTTACATGTAGCCCTGGAGTCACATTTGGCTCTGCCCAAGGTGTTACTCTCTAGCACCTTCATTTTGTATTTGATCTTTACCAAACTTTGTCAGTGTCTTAAACTGTCTATATAAATGTTGTTATACACAACAGAGCCCACATTTCTTGAACAATCTTAACCAAACTTGCACAGATTCTATATGACCATAAGATTTCGAAGAAGTTCGATAATGTGCCAGTATTCAGGTGAGCGATATAGGGCCATCATGGCCCTCTTGTTCTGAAAGCCCATTATGTGTAGAGCATTCTGGAACATGTACGTGTACCAACTGGCGACTTGGCATTTACCACGTTACCGGCATTTCGAACATGGTACATAGAGCTAGATACAGTATAAGTTATAAACAGAGAAATAGCGTTGAGCGACCCTCTGCATACGGCCACTGGGCCGACCCACATATTTTGCAACACAACGGGACTGGTGGCCAGCTGTCAGCAAAGGTCCCCAGTACATGTGGCACTCGGTCAGTTGTCCATATTAGGGGAAAGGCTACCTGAGTTCGAGTCTCGAACATGGCACATAGAGCTATATACAGTTATATAGAAGGATATAGCGTTGAACGACCTTCGGACAACGGCCGCTGGGCCGACTTACAGATAGGGTGACAAAACGAGACTAGTGGGCAGCCGTCAGCAAAGGTCCCGACAACGCGTGGCATTCAATCGCTAGGCTGTATCAGGGGGGAGGCTACCCGAGTTCGGGTCTCGAACCTCGTAACTCACCTAGAGCTTTATACAGTATAGTTATATATGTATAGAGGAAAATAGCCTTGAGCGATCTTCGGCCGATGGCCGCTGGACCGATCCACATATTTTGTGACACAACGGGACCGGTGGCCAGCCATCGGCAAAGGTCCCCGTTATGCGTGGTACTCGGTCCCTAGGGCTTATCAGGGTGAGGGCTACCCGAGTTTGAGTCTCGAACATGGCACATAGAGCTATATACAGTTATATAGATGGAAATAGCCTTGAACGACCTTCGGCCGATAGCCGCTCAGCCGACCCACATATTTTGTGACATAACGGGACCGGTGGCCAGCCGTCGGCAATGGTGCTCGCTACGCGTGACACTCGGTACCTAGGTCGTATCAGGGAAAAGGCTACCTGAGTTTGCGTCTCGAACATGCCACCTAGAGCTATACAGGTTTTGTGACACAACGGGAACGCTGGTCAGCCATCGGCAACGGTCTTCGCTACGCGTGGCACTCAGTCCGTAGGTCGTAACAGGGGGAAGGCTTCCCGAGTTCGGGTCTCGAACATGGCACCTAGAGCTATATACAGTATAGTTATATAGATATATATATGGGCCGACCAACAGGTTTTGTGACTCAACGGGAACGGTGGCCAGCCTCGGCAAAGGTCCCCGCTACGCGTGGCACTCGGTCGCTAGACCGTATCGGGGGGAGGGCTACCTGAGTTCGGGCCTCGAACATGACACCTAGAGCTATATACAGTATAGTTATAGAGAAATAGCTGCTGGGCCGACCTACAGATCTTGTGACACAACGGGACCATCTTGGACGCCATGTTTGATTTATCTTTATTGTGTTACACATAAATTTCAGCAAGTATACATATGCATATTATACACAGTCTAAAACAGACGAACACCAGTTTTTACAGCCACCTATTTGCACTAAACATAAGTTTGTTTTTGGTAATGAATGTGGTGTAACGTAAATTACAGAATTGTTTCATTAAGTTTGAAGCGCTTCTCAACTTATATTAATAAAAGTACATGTATTATGTTTTTTACATGGTTTTGATTTAATTTATATTCAACGTTTTTAATGTACATTGAAATTTTAATTGTTATGTAAGGTAACATAGTTTACATGCCCCTTACTCACTAAAGCCCAACGCTCATAATTGATGGCACACCTGTCTCATTTTAAAACTTATTGTATGTTCTTTCAGAAAATCATACCCTAAAAAATCCCCCATGGGGGATTGTGGCGGGGGTGGTGGGGGGGGGAGAGGGGGGACTACAGCCAGCTCAAGAACTAATACATGATGTGTTGTATTTGTTCGGGAGGTTCTTTTTATAAAACATTCCTGTAAGGTATCAGCTAGAGCAGGCTTGTTTGCTTATAAAAGCAAATAAATAAAATGTCAGCGTGCCATCCTTGGAAACATATGATGGGTCAATGGCAATATCACCAGGTGAGAGTAGGAATGTTCCATAGAGAAAGAAGGTTTTCTGGTATATTATTGCACATTGGACTACAGAAATGTTATAAAAAAAAATTCCGTTCTTTCTATGCACTTTTATTTTTTTTCCAATACCTCAATGTATTACAGAAATCAGCGATTTTAGTCATTTTTTCAACATTTTGCCCTAAAATATAAATACTTGAGCATATATGTTATATCTGATCTGATACAATCAATTACTTGGATATGTATAGTGTGCAACATTGTATTGCTTCAATTTGATAAGTTTATGTTCAAACTATTTTCAAAAGATAACTCCAGATTCCGTCGATTTTTGACCCAAATACACATTTTTCGCCTGAAAATTAAGGCAATATTTT
Source organism: Cyrtodaria siliqua (assembly GCA_037043455.1). NCBI lineage: Eukaryota > Metazoa > Mollusca > Bivalvia > Adapedonta > Hiatellidae > Cyrtodaria > Cyrtodaria siliqua. Next base: position 19,315 of record JAWPHD010005017.1, read on the forward strand.
AATCATCATATGGTTCAGGACTTTTTTCTACTTAATTATTGGACCTTTGTCTATCCAAAATGTTACAATATGTTTTTAGCTCTACTGATCAGAGATCAGCAGAGCTTATGCCGTGGTGCGGCGTCCGTCGTCCGTCCGTCCATCCGTCCGTCTGTCCGTCCGTCCGTTAACTTTTATTTGTAGCGACTACTCATCTGAAACTACTGGATGGATATTCATAAAACTTTACAGAAATGTTGCCCATGAAGTCTTGTTGATCCTAGCAAAAATTCATGTTGATGTGAAATCCAAGATGGCCGCCAAAGCTAAAAATAGATTTTTTAAATTCAAGTTTGTAGCGACTTCTTCTTGAAAACTATAAGTGATATTGATATGGGACTTTTTCTAAAATGATCAGCATCACATGATGTTGGTCCTTGTCGAAAAATGTTTTGATTTGACGTTAAACATGGCTGCCAGCGGCCATCTTTGTTTACATAGAGTTATATAATGAAAACTTGTAGCGACTACTCCTCTGAAACTACTTGACGGATTTTCATGAAACTTCACAGGAATGTTGCTCTTGATGTCTTATTGATCCTAGCAAAATTTCAGGTCGGCCGGAAATTCAAGATGGCCGCCACGGCTAAAAATAAATTTTCAAAATACAAGTTTGTAGCGACTACTTCTTGAAAACTATAAGTGATATTGATATGGGACTTTTTCTAAAATGATCAGCATGACATGATGTTGGTCCTTGTCAAAAATCGTTTTGATTCAACGTTAAACATGGCTGCCAGAGGCCATCTTTGTTTACATACAGTTATATAGTAAAAACTTGTAGCGACTACTCCTTTGAAACTACTTGACAGATTTTCATGAAACTTTACAGGAATATTGCTCTTAATGTCTAATTGATCCTAGCAAAATTTCAGATCGGCCAGAAATTCAAGATGGCCGCCACAGCTAAAAATAGATTTTTAAAAAAGAAGTTTGTAGCGACTACGTCTTGAAAACTATAAGTGATATTGATATGGGACTTTTTGTAAAATGATCAGCATGACATGATGGTTATAAGAGTCAAACATTATTTTGATTCGACGTTAAACATGGCTGCCAGTGGCCATCTTTGTTTACATAGAGTTATATGATGAAAACTTGTAGCGACTACTGCTCTGAAACTACTTGACGGATTTTCATGAAACTTCACAGGAATGTTGCTCTTGATGTCTAATTGATCTTAGCAAAATTTCAGGTCGCCCGGAAATTCAAGATGGCTGCCATGGCTAAAAATAGATTTTCAAAATACAAGTTTGTAGCGACTACTACTTGAAAACTATAAGTGATATTGATATTGGACTTTTTGTAAAATGATCAGCATGACATGATGTTGGTCCTTGTCAAAAATTGTTTTGATTCAACGTTAAACATGGCTGCCAGCAGCCATCTTTGTTTACATAGAGTTATATAGTAAAAACTTGTAGTGACTAATCCTTTGAAACTACTTGGCAGATTTTCATGAAACTTCACAGGAATGTTGCTCTTAATGTTTAATTGATCCTAGCAAAATTTCAGATCGGCCAGAAATTCAAGATGGCCGCTACAGCTAAAATTAGATTTTTTAAAAAAGAAGTTTGTAGCGACTACGTCTTGAAAACTATAAGTGATATTGATATGGGACTTTTTGTAAAATGATCTGCATGACATGATGGTTATCAGAGTCAAACATTATTTTGATTCGACGTTAAACATGGCTGTCAGCGGCCATCTTTGTTTACATAGAGTTATATAATGAAAACTTGTAGCGACTATTCCTGTGAAACTACTTGACGGATTTTCATGAAACTTCACAGGAATGTTGCTCTTGATGTCTAATTGATCCTAGCAAAATTTCAGGTCGGCCGGAAATTCAAGATGGCCGCCACGGCTAAAAATAATTTTAAAAAACAAGTCTGTAGCGACTACTTCCTGAAATCAAAATCAATCAGTAGAGCTTCAAGGTCATTGACCTCTTGTTATTATATTGTATTAAATATTTTTTCTAAATTTTAACCCAATACCCCAATGGATGACAGAAATTAGTGATTTTTGTCATTTTTTCCAACATTTTGCCCTAAAATGCCAATATCTGAGCACATATGTTATATATGATGCAAGGAAAACTTGAATGTGTATGCTGTGCAACATTCCATTGCTTCAATTTGATAAGGTTATGTTCAAACTAATTTTAAAAAATAATTCCAGATTCCGGCGATTTTTGACAAAAATACACATTTTTCACCCCAAAATTAAGGCATTTCCAAACATCATGCGGTTTGGAACTTTTTTCTGTTTAATCACTGGACCTTACCCTGCCCAAAAAGGTTACAATATTTCTCTTTTCTATTGTATTAGATAAATTTCTAATTTTTAGTTAAATACCTACAATGTATTACAGAAATCAGCGATTTTATTCAATTTTTTAACATTTTTACCCAAAATCTCAATATTTAAGTATCGGATCCATAAATTATATGGTGGAACACGTAGAGATGCATTCCGAGAAAGATTCCATCAATTCAAATTGGTTCTAATATATTCCATTCTTTTTCTAAAAAATAATTCCAGATTTCGGCGATTTTCGTCTAAAAACGCAACGTTTTCCCCCAAAACTCACTAAAGCCCCAACGCTCAGATGGCACACATGTCTCATTTTGAAGCTTAATGTATGTTCTTTCAGAAAATCATACCCTACAAAATTCCCCCTGGGGGTGGAGGGGGGTCTACAGCCAGCTCAAGAACTAATATATATTATCCCATGGTGCGGTATCCGTCGTCCGTCCATCCGTCTGTCCGTAAACTTTTTTTTGTAGCGACTACTCCTCTGAAACTACTGGGTGGATTTACAGAATTGTTGCCCATGATGTCTAGTTGATCCTAGCAAAAATTCACTTTGATGTGAAATTCAAGATAGCCGCCAAAGCTAAAAATAGATTTTTAAAAAACAAGTTTGTAGCGACTACTTCTTGAAAACTGTAAGGGATATTGATATGGGACTTTTTTTAAAATGATCAGCATGACATGATGTTGGTCCTTGTCAAAAACCATTTTGATTCGACATTAAACATGGCTGCCGTGGCCATCTTTGTTTACATAGAGTTATGTAGTAAAAACTTGTAGCGACTACAGTAGTGGCAGACTAGGCTCCGTGGAGGTGGCGTAAGGTGGCGTAAGGTTAAAATCTGGGTCATACTGGCTTAGTGCAGGTGGGTTCAAGGTTAAGGTTTCAAACCCAGGTTAGACTGACAGAAAAGGCGGGAAGTTCTTTTGGCGGTAAAGTGTGTTTGCCGAGAACTAAAAATGGTTAAGGCGGTAACTTCTGTTTGACCCACAATTTCATTAAGTCTCCGCCAAAAGTAACAAGGTGAGAAACTTCTTTTGGCGCACTTTTGTCCTTCATCGGATATGGCTCGATTTCTAGTATATGTTTTTACATGGTGGGAGAGGTAGTTTTAGCGGTTTTTAGCTCTACTGATCAGAGATCAGCAGAGCTTATGCCGTGGTGCGGCGTCCGTCGTCCGTCCGTCTGTCCGTCCGTCCGTCTGTCTGTCCGTCCGTCCGTTAACTTTTTTTTTGTAGCGACTACTCCTCTGAAACTACTGAATAGATTTTCATGAAACTTTACAGAAATGTTGCCCATGAAGTCTAGTTGATCCTAGCAAAAATTCATGTAGATGTGAAATCCAAGATGGCCGCCAAATCTAAAAATAGGTTTTTAAAAAACAAGTTTGTAGCGACTACTTCTTGAAAACTCTAAGGGATATTGCTATGGGACTTTTTCTAAAATGATCAGCATGACATGATGTTGGTCCTTGTCGAAAATTGTTTTGATTCGACGTTAAACATGGCTGCCAGCGGCCATCTTTGTTTACATAGAGTTATATAATGAAAACTTGTAGCGACCACTCCTCTGAAACTACTTGATGGATTTTCATGAAACTTCACAGGAATGTTGCTCTTGATGTCTAATTGATCCTAGCAAAATTTCAGTTCGGCCGGAAATTCAAGATGGCCGCCACGGCTAAAAATAGATTTTTAAAAAATAAGTTTGTAGCGACTACTTCTTGAAAACTATAAGAGATATTGATATGGGACTTTTTCTAAAATGATCAGCATGACATGATGTTGGTCCTTGTTGAAAATCGTTTTGATTCGACGTTAAACATGGCTGCCAGCGTCCATCTTTGTTTACATAGAGTTATATAATGAAAACTTGTAGCGACTACTCCTCTGAAACTACTTGACGGATTTTCATGAAACTTCACAGGAATGTTGCTCTTGATATCTAATTGATCCTAGCAAAATTTCAGGTTGGCCGGAAATTCAAGATGGCCGCCACGGCTAAAAATAGATTTTTAAAAAATAAGTTTGTAGCGACTACTTCTTGAAAACTATAAGAGATATTGATATGGGACTTTTTCTAAAATGATCAGCATGACATGATGTTGGTCCTTGTTGAAAATCGTTTTGATTCGACGTTAAACATGGCTGCCAGCGTCCATCTTTGTTTACATAGAGTTATATAATGAAAACTTGTAGCGACTACTCCTCTGAAACTACTTGACGGATTTTCATGAAACTTCACAGGAATGTTGCTCTTGATATCTAATTGATCCTAGCAAAATTTCAGGTTGGCCGGAAATTCAAGATGGCCGCCACGGCTAAAAATAGATTTTTAAAAAATAAGTTTGTAGCGACTACTTCTTGAAAACTATAAGAGATATTGATATGGGACTTTTTCTAAAATTATCAGCATGACATGATGGTTATCCGAGTCGAACATTATTTTGATTCGACGTTAAATGTGGCTGCCAGTGGCCATCTTTGTTTACATAGAGTTATATAATGATAACTTGTAGCGACTACTCCTCTGAAAATACTTGACGGATTTTCATGAAACTTCACACGAATGTTGCTCTTGATGTCTCATTGATCCTTGCAAAATTTCAGGTCGGCCGAAAATTCAAGATGGCCGCAATGGCTAAAAATAGATTTTCAAAATACAAGTTTGTAGCGACTACTTCTTGAAAACTATAAGTGATATTGATATGGGACTTTTTCTAAAATGATCAGCATGACATGATGGTTATTCAAGTCGAACATTATTTTGATTCGACGTTAAACATGGCTGCCAGTGGCCATGTATGTTTACATAAGAGTTATATAATGATAACTTGTAGCGACTACTCCTCTGAAACTACTTGACAGATTTTCATGAAACTTCACACGAATGTTGCTCTTGATGTCTTATTGATCTTAGCAAAATTTCAGGTCGGCCGGAAATTCAAGATGGCCACCATGGCTAAAAATAGATTTTTAAAAAATAAGTTTGTAGCGACTACTTCTTGAAAACTATAAGAGATATTGATATGTGACTTTTTCTAAAATGATCAGCATGACATGATGGTTATCCGAGTCGAACATTATTTTGATTCAATGTTAAACATGGCTGTCAATGGCCATCTTTGTTTACATAGAGTTATATAATGAAAACTTGTAGCGACTACTCCTCTGAAACTACTTGACGGATTTTCATGAAACTTCACAGGAATGTTGCTCTTGATGTCTTATTGATCCTAGCAAAATTTCAGGTCGGCTGGAAATTCAAGATGGCCACCACGGCTAAAAATAGATTTTCAAAAAACCAGTTTGTAACGACTACTTCCTGAAATCAAAATCAATCAGTAGAGCTTCAAGGTCATTGACCTCTTGTTTACAATGGTTTGTTGACAGATCGGGAAGATAATTTTGGCGTTTGTTTTTGTTTGTTTAAGGTCATACTTGCCACTTCAAATAGTTTCTAATGTCACTGAGTGTCGATATCATGTCATTTAAGTTCATCTCATTCGGTAGACTGCAGACATATGTTATTACCGTTTAAATGTTTATTTAAAGAAAATAGTTTAAATCGTCCCTGTCTCTGGCCAGCACAGCTTATAAACATTACGTTTTGACCGCAGATGTACTTAGAGGTTAAAAAATCTTACAGTAACAAAGTGTAGATATTTGAAAATAGTATTAAAATGTTATAATTACACTTTAAGAAGGGTGTTCCAGATGTTTGTGGACTTGTGTGAGTGCATGTTTTTGTGTATTTGACAAAGTCTCATCAGTTTTTAGCTTGACTGGCCGAAGGCCAGCAGAGCTTATGGGATGGTGTGTTGTCCGTCGTCCGTCGTACGTCGTCCGTCGTCCGTCCGTCGTCCGTTAACTTTTGCCTTGTGAACACTCTAGGGCCTTCATTATTAATCAAATCTTTTCGAAACTTTGCCAGTGTCTTTATATCAATGAAAGCTCAGACAAGTTCGAAAACCAGCCAGATCGGAATAATTTCACCGGAGTTATGGCCCTTGTTTTGCTGAAAAATGCCATATTAAGCCTTGTGAACACTCTAGCAACTTCATTTATTATTTGATCTTTACCACACTTGCACATATTGTTAATATCAATGAAAGCTTGGACAAGTTCGAAAACCAGCCAAATCGGATCAGTAACACCGGAGTTATGGCCCTTGTTTTTTTCTCAAAATTGCTATTTTCTGACTTGTGAACGTTCTAGCATCTTCATTTATTATTTGATTGTTACCAAACTTGCACAGGTTGTTAATACCAACTACAGCTTGGACAAGTTTGAAAATCAGCTGAATTGGTTCAGTAACACCAGAGTTCTGGCCCTTGTTTTTTCTGAAAAATGCCATTTTCTGCCTTGTGAACAATCTGGCACCTTCATTTATTATTTGATCTTTACCAAACTTTCACAGATTGTTAATATCAATAAAAGCTCGAACAAGTTCGAAAACCAGCTAAATCGGATCAGTAACACCGGAGTTATGGCCCTTGTTTTTTCTGAAAAATGCTATTTTCTGCCTTGTGAACACTCTAGGGCCTTCAATATTAATCGGATCTTTACTTAACTTTGCCAGTGTCTTTATATCAATGAAAGCTCAAACAAGTTCGAAAATCGGCAAGATTGAAATAATTTCACAGGAGTTGTGGCCCTTGTTTTGCTGAAAAATCCCATATTAAGCCTTGTGAACACTCTAGCACCTTCATTTATTATTTGATCTTTATCAAACTTGCAAAGATTGTTAATATCAATAAAAGCTCGGACAAGTTTGAAAACCAGCTAGATCGGACCATTAACAGTGGAGTTATTGCCCTTGATTTAGTTAAAAATGCTATATTTTGCCTATTTAAGACGATATGGGCTTCATTGTTCATCCGATCTTTACCAATCTATATCGGATTGTTAATATCAATGAAAGCTCGGACAAGTTCGAAAACCATTCATATCGGACCAGTAACAACGGAGTTATGGCCCTTGATTTAGTTCAAAATGCTATATTTTGCTTCGTTAAGACTATTTTTTATCCGATCTTTACCAAACTTTATCAGATTGTTAATGTCAATAAAAGCTCGGTCAAGTTCGAAAACCAGACAGATCGGACCAGTAACAGCAGAGTTATGGCCCTTGGTTTTGTTAAAAATGCTATAATTTGCCTCGTCTTACGATAGGGCCTTTATTTTGCATCTGATCTTTGCCAGACTTTACCAGATTTTATGACTTTCTTCTTTTTATATTATTATTTGAATTTTTGTTTTTGATTTTTTTTTACATTTTTTTTTTTTACATTTTTTAATTATTTTTCTTCAAAATAATGTTTTTTTGATTTTTTTAGCTCGACTGATCAAAGATCAGCAGAGCTTATGCCGTGGTGCGGCGTCCGTCGTCCATCTGTCCGTCTGTCTGTAAACTTTTTTTTTGTAGCGACTACTCCTCTGAAACTACTGAATGGATTTTCATGAAACTTTACAGAAATGTTGCCCATGAAGTCTAGTTGATCCTAGCAAAAATTCATGTTGATGTGAAATCCAAGATGGCCGCCAGATCTAAAAATAGGTTTTTAAAAAAAAGTTTGTAGCGACTACTTCTTGAAAACTATAAGTGATATTGATATGGGACTTTTTCTAAAATGATCAGCATGACATGATGTTGGTCCTTGTCGAAAATCGTTTTGATTTAACGTTAAACATGGCTGCCAGCGGCCATCTTTGTTTACATAGAGTTATATAATGAAAACTTGTAGCGACTACTCCTCTGAAACTACTTGACAGATTTTCATGAAACTTCACAGGAATGTTGCTCTTGATGATTGATCCAAGCAAAATTTCAGGTCGGCCGGAAATTCAAGATGGCCGCCACGACTAAAAATAAATTTTCAAAATACAAGTTTGTAGCGACTACTTCTTGAAAACTATAAGTGATATTGATATGGGACTTTTTCTAAAATGATCAGCATGACATGATGTTGGTCCTTGTCAAAAATCGTTTTGATTCAACGTTAAACATGGCTGCCAGAGGCCATCTTTGTTTACATACAGTTATATAGTAAAAACTTGTAGCGACTACTCCTTTGAAACTACTTGACAGATTTTCATGAAACTTTACAGGAATATTGCTCTTAATGTCTGATTGATCCTAGCAAAATTTCAAAATACAAGTTTGTAGCGACTACTTCTTGAAAACTATAAGTGATATTGATATGGGACTTATTCTAAAATGATCAGCATGACATGATGTTGGTCCTTGTCAAGAATTGTTTTGATTCAACGTCAAATATGGCTGCCAGCGGCCATCTTTGTTTACATAGAGTTATATAGTAAAAACTTGTAGCGACTATTCCTTTGAAACTACTGGGCGCATTTTCATGAAACTTTACAGGAATGTTGCTCTTAATGTCTAATTGATCCTAGCAAATTTCAGATCGGCCAGAAATTCAAGATGGCCACCACAGCTAAAACTAGATTTTTAAAAAAGAAGTTTGTAGCGACTACATCTTGAAAACTATAAGTGATATTGATATGGGACTTTTTGTAAAATGATCAGCATGACATGATGGTTATCAGAGTCAAACATTATTTTGATTCGATGTTAAACTTGGCTGCCAGTGGCCATTTTTGTTTACATCGAGTTATATGATGAAAACCTGTACCGGAAATTCAAGATGGCCGCCACGGCTAAAAATAATTTTTCAAAAAACAAGTCTGTAGCGACTACTTTCTGAAATCAAAATCAATCAGTAGAGCTTCAAGGTCATTGACCTCTTGTTTACTTTTTTTTTTGGCTCTATGTTGGACCAGTCGGACAAGTAACAGGGGAGTTATGGCTCTTGATTTAGTTAAAAATGCTATATTTTGTCTCATTAATACGGTAGGGCCTTCATTTTTCATCTGATCTTTACCAAACTTTACCAGATTCTTTAGTTATGGCCCTTGATTTAGTTGATAAGCTGTATTTTGCCCAAAACTTTCCAAAAAACATAAATGGCAGTCTCTCGCTTCATTGATGTTATAAGAGCCATGTTAGCCAGTAGAGCGTCCACAGGCCCTCTTGGGCCTCTTGTTTCTAAAATTTATACTATTCAACTTTTTGTTTGATTTACCACCAAAACTGTAAGATAAAAAGACACATACACTTATTGCCATACACTTTCACTTAACAAATTATGTTCTTTCTCTCATAGTTTTTACTTTCAACAATTTGTAAAGATGTTAAAGGGGTTGATGCACTATTTTCAAACACAGTGTATTTTAAAGGGCTCTGAAAAACTTGAAAAAAGCTGAAAGAATTATCAAAATGCCATGAAAAATAAAGGAGATATGACCTATTGAAAATTTGCAAAGAACATAAATGGAGGCGGCCATCTTTGAATGATGACGCCGTTTTACCATATATGGCATATTGATAAAATGTCTTTTAAAGCAAAGAAAATCACTGCAAATGAAAAATAATACTAAAATGTATACATTTTACATCTGTATATTTATTTTTAATTAATTTGCAGTGGTTTTTAGCTCTACTGATCAGAGATCAGCAGAGCTTATGCCGTGGTGCGGCGTCCGTCGTCCGTCTGTCTGTCCGTCTGTCCGTCTGTCCGTCCGTCTGTCTGTCCGTAAACTTTTATTTGTAGCGACTACTCCTCTGAAACTACTGGATGGATATTCATGAAACTTTACAGAAATGTTGCCCATGAAGTCTAGTTGATCCTAGCAAAAATTCATGTTGATGCGAAATCCAAGATGGCCGCCAAAGCTAAAAATAGATTTTTAAAATACAAGTTTGTAGCGACTACTTCTTGAAAACTATAAGTGATATTGATATGGGACTTTTTCTAAAATGATCAGCATGACATGATGTTGATCCTAGTCGAATATTATTTTGATTCGACCTTAAACATGGCTGCCAGTGGCCATCTTTGTTTACATAGAGTTATATAGTAAAAACTTGTAGCGACTACTCCTCTGAAACTACTTAATGGATGTCCATGAAACTTCACAGGAATGTTGCTCTTGATGTCTAGTTGATCCTAGAAAAATTTCAGGCTGGCCGGAAATTCAAGATGGCCGCCACGGCTAAAAATAGATTTAAAATAAATAAATTTGTAGCGACTACTTCTTGAAAACTGTAAGTGATATTGATATGGGACGTTTTCTAAAATGATCAGCATGACATGATGTTGATCCTTGTCGAAATTTATTTCGATGCGACTTTAAACATGGCCGCTAGCGGCCATCTTTGTTTACATAGATTTATATAGTAAAAACTTGTAGCGACTACTCCTCTGAAACTACTGGATGGATATTCATGAAACTTTACAGAAATGTTGCCCATGAAGTCTAGTTGATCCTAGCAAAAATTCATGTTGATGCAAAATCCAAGATGGCCGCCAAAGCTAAAAATAGATTTTTAAAATACAAGATTGTAGCGACTACTTCTTGAAAACTTTAAGTGATATTGATATGGGACTTTTTCTAAAATGATCAGCATGACATGATGTTGGTCCTTGTCAAAAATCGTTTTGATTCGACGTTAAACATGGCTGCCAGTGGCCATCTTTGTTTACATAGAGTTATATAGTAAAAACTTGTAGCGACTACTCCTCTGAAACTACTTGACAGATGTCCATGAAACTTCACAGGAATGTCGCTCTTGATGTCTAATTGATCGTAGCAAAATTTCAGGTCGGCCAGAAATTAAAGATGGCCGCCACAGCTAAAAATAGATTTTTAAAAAATAAGTTTGTAGCGACTACTTCTTGAAAACTATAAGTGATATTGATATGGGACTTTTTCTAAAATGATCAGCATGACATGATGTTGATCCTAGTCAAACATTATTTTGATTCGACGTTAAACATGGCTGCCAGTGGCCATCTTTGTTTACATAAGAGTTTGTATAGTAAAAATGTGTAGTGACTACTCCTCTGAAACTACTAGACGGATTTTCATGAAACTTCACAGGAATGTTGCTCTTGATGTCTAGTTGATCCTAGCACAATTTCAGGTCGGCTGGAAATTCAAGATGGCCACCACAGCTAAACATAGATTTTTAAAAACAAGTTTGTAGCGACTACTTCTTGAAAACTGTAAGTGATATTGATATGGGACTTTTTCTGAAATGATCAGCATGACAAGATGTTGATCCTTGTCAAAATTATTTTGATTCGACATTAAACATGGCTGCCAGTGGCCATCTTTGTTTACCTAAAGTTATATAGTAAAAACTTCAACTTGTAGCGACTACTCCTCCGAAACTACTTGACAGTTTTTATGAAACTTCACTTCACCTAGCTATCAAAATCTATCAGTAGAGCTTCAAGGTCATTGACCTCTTGTCTTTGCTTTAAAATACATTTTGTCAATATGCCATATATGGTAAAACGGCGCGATGACGTCTTGTTCAAAGATATATATTCTTTGCAAATTTTCAATATGTCATATCTCCTTTATTTTTCATGGCATTTTGATAATTCTTTCAGCTTTTTTCAAGTTTTCCAGAGCCCTTTAAAGTACACTGTGTTTGAAAATAGTGCATCAGCCCCTTTAATGAATTGCTAACGAATTTTATTTTCGAAATGTTTCTCTCAACATGTCCTTCAATGAAATTTTTTTTAACTCATTTGTTACTCAATGAAAAAAAAAGTTAACACATTCGTTACTCAACGAAAAAAGTTTCTCCCCTCCACCATTATTTTACAATTCAGAATTGCAAAAAGTAGAAAAAGATAAAAATAGTTCATGGTTTATTGAGAAAATTTTGAAAAAAAGAAAAAGAAACGGGAAAGTTGAATATTTTGTGTCTTGGGAAGGGTTTCGAGCGACCAAGTGGTGGAAAAATGATAGTTTATCTACAAAGTGACGAAAGTAATGATTATTTTCCTGAAAATAAACCGTGGAATTTTAAAGTACACTTAAAAACACCATTAAACTTTGAAGGAAAGTGGCGAGTGGCATTGTTGGAATTACAGTCGATTTCGGTTAATGGCATAGCCGATTTGTCAAGAAAATATATGCGATTAACCGGAGTATTCGAATAACCGAAACTGAACATTTTGTACATGTAGCGGTGCACGTTTCTACTTTCGTTTTACTGTTCTGTTAATACTTACATAGAAACTCCATAAAAGCGAGTTAATTCTATGTAAGATGTTTGATAAGATTATTATTGTGCATATCCATTTTGTATTTACCGTTATTTGATAGATTTTACGCAATATTTATGCGTATTTGTTTTCTTTCAACCTGCGTCGCTTTGCTATTGTTTGTAGTGTGAATTACACAGCCATGATAATAACAAAAGCTTATTTTATTTTTCATTTATTAAGTAACCTCTATGAGCTACTCAATGCCATATGCATCTCTACCGACACTAGCAAACTGAGAGCAGTAAATAATTAACAACACATTGCTTTGCATTGCGTACAAACTTATTATTGAATCGTGTATGCTTATTGACGAGCGATCGTCATGGCGTGGAAGCTTTACGGAAACCGCACAAAATGGCAAACTCTCTCGGCAAGCCAATTAGCACCTTTTGTCAATAAATTTGCCTCGGGCTTATCTCTGTGACCGCTTCAATCAATTAACAGTTGCAAAATACAGGTAAATTTGACTTTCAGTATGCAATTAGCCAGATATTCGTTATGCAATTATCCGGAATGTGACAAAAACCTATGCGATTATACGGGTTTTTTTACATGCAGAAGAATACGAATGGTTTTGTGTTTCAAAACTTCATGCAATTAACCGAAATATGCAATTAACCGATATGCGATTAAACGGAATCGACTGTACAAGCATCAGCATCGAAATCAAAAACTCTGAAAATAATTTGTCCACTTTTTAGGATCTGGTACATACAATTTAGAATTCATGATTCTCTTAAAAACTGTAACGTATTCAACACAGGGTATTGTAGGAATGAAGCGTCGTGGTTTTCTGAGTCTCGTATATAGAGGCAAACAAATTGCTGTCTCACAAGGACGATGCAATATATTGGACAATATCAGACGATGGGTTGGGTGTTAAAGCACCTGGATATAATAAGGTCACACACATGACATTAATATAATTGACAAAACCAATGAAGAATAACTGTTTTTTAAAGAAAAAAGAGTGAACTTTTTTTTTCACTGAGGAATGTATGAGTTTAAAAAACAATTGTTGAGTAACGCGTTAATGAGTTAACATTTTTTTCATTGAGGAACGAATGAGTTCAATGCTCTTATGAACATTAATGATATCAGTTTTAGACTTGTCTCTATTTATACGTTCAAATTCAGATTTTGCTCTTTGCACTACACTTTGAACGGGTGATGTTAATTCTATTCTGGATTTTAAAACATCAGATGGTTTTCTTTTCTGAAAATAATTTGTCCACTTTTTAGGATCTGGTACATACAATTTAGAATTCATGATTCTCTTAAAAACTGTAATGTAATCAACACAGGGTCTTGTAGGAATGAGACGTCGTGGTTTTCTGAGTCTCGTATATAGATGTCGAATTCATAAATGTTGGTTTGATACAATGGTAAATAAATGGGTGTATTAAATACTATATCCCATTGTTTATTCTTGATTGGTGTAACACGTCGTAAAAGAGTTTTTTTCTCACCAGTTACAATACTTCCACCACAAATATTCGAATAAATAAATATAGTTTGATTTGGAGTTTTTGATTTCGATGCTGATGCTTGTAATTCCAACAATGCCACTCGCCACTTTCCTTCAAAGTTTAATGGTGTTTTTAAGTGTACTTTAAAATTCCACGGTTTATTTTCTGGAAAATAATCATTACTTTCGTCACTTTGTAGATAAACTTTCATTTTTCCACCACTTGGTCGCTCGAAACCCTTCCCAAGACACAAAATATTCAACTTTCCCGTTTCTTTTTCTTTTTTTCAAAATTTTCTCAATAAACCATGAACTATTTTCATCTTTTTCTACTTTTTGCAATTCTGAATTGTAAAATAATGGTGGAGGGGAGAAACTTTTTTCGTTGAGTAACGAATGTGTTAACTTTTTTTTTCATTGAGTAACAAATGAGTTAACATTTTTTTCATTGAAGGACATGTTGAGAGAAACATTTCTAAAATAAAATTCGTTGGCAATTCATTAACATCTTTACAAATTGTTGGAAGTAAAAACTATGAGAGAAAGAACATAATTTGTTAAGTGAAAGTGTATGGCAATAAGTGTATGTGTCTTTTTATCTTACAGTTTTGGTGGTAAATCAAACAAAAAGTTGAATATAATAGTATAAATTTTAGAAAAAACTGATAAGACTTTGTCAAATACACAAAAACATGCACTCACTCAAGTCCACAAACATCTGAAACACCCTTCTTAAAGTGTAATTATAACATTTTAATACTATTTTCAAATATCTACACTTTGTTACTGTAAGATTTTTTAACCTCTAAGTACATCTGCGGTCAAAACGTAATGTTTACAAGCTGTGCTGGCCAGAGACGGGGACGATTTAAACTATTTTCTTTAAATAAACATTTAAACGGTAATAACATATGTCTGCAGTCTACCGAATGAGATGAACTTAAATGACATGATATGACCTTAAACAAACAAAAACATGCGCCAAAATTATTCTTCCCGATCTGTCAACAAACCATTGTAAAGAACCGCTAAAACTACCTCTCCCACCATGTAAAAACATATACTAGAAATCGAGCCATATCCGATGAAAGACAAAAGTGCGCCAAAAGAAGTTTCTCACCTTGTTACTTTTGGCGGAGACTTAATGAAATTGTGGGTCAAACAGAAGTTACCGCCTTAACCATTTTTAGTTCTCAGCAAACACACTTTACCGCCAAAAGAACTTCCCGCCTTTTCTGTCAGTCTAACCTGGGTTTGAACCCTTAACCTTGAACCCACCTGCACTAAGCCAGTATGACCCAGATTTTAACCTTACGCCACCTTACGCCACCTCCACGGAGCCTAGTCTGCCACTACTGACTACTCCTCTGAAACTGCTTGACGAATTTTCATGAAACTTCACAGAAATGTTGCTCTAGATGTCTTGTTGATCCTAGCAACATTTCAGGTTGGCCAGAAATTCAAGATGGCCGCCACAGCTAGAAATAGATTTAAAAAGAATATATTGTTGCTACTACTTCTTGAAAACTATAAGTGATGTTGATATGGGACTTTTTTTTAAATGATCAGCATGACGTGATGTTGGTCCTTGTCGAAAATCCTTTTGATTTGGTGTTAAACATGGCAGCCAGTGGCCATCTTTGTTTAGGCCATATAAAATTAATTCCCAGTTTATCATCCCCGCCCGCCCCGAATATTTTATGCCGCCCCGACAATTTTTATTTTGTCCGAAAAAAAAAATAAAAAAATAAATAAATAAAAAAAAATCGACTGTAAGAGTCGTCTTTCCGTGAAGGAAAATGCGTTAATATTTAGCCCGAATCGGAAATACCGGAAATACATTTTGTAAACAAATCGGACGTCAAGCAATAAGAAGTAAGTTATATTGAGAACTTCAACTTTTAAAACTCACATACATGGTAGTTTATATCATTATAAATACAAATGTATGCTATAGCAGTGACAATTGGTAATAAAGAGAGTGTTCAAAACATAATACTTCTGGTTGTTAATATTTTTGTGATGTTTGATGTCATCTCAGGAAAATAAAAAATAAAAAATAAAATTGCACCCCACGCCCCAATTTTTTCCAAAATTTGGATGATAAACTGGGAATTAATTTGATATGGCCTTACATAGAGTTATATAGTAAAATCTTGTAGCGACTACTCCTCTGAAACTACTTGACGGATTTTCATGAAATTTCGTAGGGATGTTGCTCTTGATGTCTAGTGTGATCCTAGCAAAATTTCAGGATGGCCGTTAATTCAATATGGCCGCCACGGCTAAAAATAGATTTTTAAAAAACAAGTTTGTAGCGACTACTTTTTGAAAACTGTAAGCGATATTGATACGTGACTTTTTCACACATTCCTGTGAAGTTTCATGAAAATCTGTCAAGTAGTTTCAGAGGAGTAGTCGCTACAAGTTTTTACTATAGAACTCTATGTAAACAAAGATGTACGTTAAATCTTTTATATTATTGATAGGTAGTGTTCTTTAAACACCAAGATTTTCTATAAAAAGGAAGGGGAGGAGCCTATTTTCAAATGGTGGCTGTTTTTTGGCACATTGTTGAATTCAGAGATTATTTTCTACAAAACCATATTTTTAGCTCTACTGATCAGAGATCAGCAGAGCTTATGCCGTAGTGCGGCGTCCGTCGTCCGTCTGTCCGTCTGTCCGTAAACTTTTATTTGTAGCGACAACTCCTCTGAAACTACTGGATGGATATTCATGAAACTTTACAGAAATGTTGCCCATAAAGTCTAGTTGATCCTAGCAAAAATTCATGTTGATGTGAAATCCAAGATGGCCGCCAAAGCTAAAAATAGAGTTTTAAAATACAAGTTTGTAGCGACTTCTTCTTGTAAACTATAAGTGATATTGATATGGGACTTTTTCTAAAATGATCAGCATGACATGATGTTGGTCCTTGTCAAAAATCGTTTTTGATTCGACGTTAAACATGGCTGCCAGTGGCCATTTTTGTTTACATAGAGTTATATAGTAAAAACTTGTAGCGACTACTCCTCTGAAACTACTAAACAGATGTTCATGAAACTTCACAGTAATGTTGCACTTGATGTCTAGTTGATCCTAGAAAAATTTCAGGCTGGCCGGAAATTCAAGATGGCCGCCACGGCTAAAAATAGATTTAAAATAAATAAATTTGTAGTGACTACTTCTTGAAAACTGTAAGTGATATTGATATGGGACTTTTTCTAAAACGATCAGCATGACATGATGTTGATCCTTGTCGAAAATTATTTTGATTCGACATTAAAAATGGGCGCCAGTGGCCATCTTTGTTTACATAGAGTTTGTATAGTAAAAATTTGTAGCGACTTCTCCTCTGAAACTACTTGGCGGATTTTCATGAATCTTCACAGGAATGTTGCTCTTCATGTCTAGTTGATCCTAGCAAAATTTCAGGTCGGCCAGAAATTCAAGATGGCTGCCACGGCTAAAAATAAATTTTCAAAATACAAGTTTGTAGCGCCTACTTCTTAAAAACTATAAGTGATATCGATATGCAACTTTTCCTAAAATGATCAGTATGACATGATGTTGATCCTTGTCGAAAATTATTTGATTCGATGTTAAACATGGCTGCCAGTGGCCATCTTTGTTTACATAGAGTTATATAATGAAAACTTGTAGCGACTACTCCTCTGAAACTACTTGATTGATTTTCATGAAACTTCACAGGAATGTTGCTCTTGATGTCTAATTGATCCTTGCAAAATTTCAGGTCGGCCGGAAATTCAAGATGGCCGCCACGGCTAAAAGTAGATTTTCAAAAAACAAGTTTGTAGCGACTACTTTTTGAAAACTATAAGTGATATTGATATGGGACTTTTTCTTAAATGATCAGCATATCATGATGTTGGTCCTTGTCGAAAATCGTTTTGATTCGATGTTAAACATGGCTGTCAGCGGCCATCTTTGTTTACATAGTTATATAGTAAAAACTTGTAACAACTACTCCTCTGTAACTACCTAAAAGATTTTCATGAAACTTTACAGGAATGTTGCTCTTGATGTCTAATTGATCCTAGCAAAATTTCAGGTTGGCCGGAAATTCAAGATGGCCGCCATGGCTAAAAATAGATTTTCAAAATACAAGTTTGTAGCGACTACTTCTTGAAAACTATAAGTGATATTGATATGGGACTTTTTCTAAAATGATCAGTATGACATGATGTTGATCCTTGTCAAAAATTAGTTTGATTTGACATTAAACATGGTCGCCAGCGGCCATCTTTGTTTACATAGAGTTATATAATGAAAACTTGTAGCGACTACTCCTATGAAACTACTCGATGGATTTTCATGAAACTTCACAGGAATGTTGACCTAGCTATCAAAAATCTATCAGTAGAGCTTCAAGGTCATTGACCTCTTGTTAGGTTGTGTTTTTAGCTCTACTGATCAGAGATCAGCAGAGCTTATGCCGTGGTGCGGCGTCCGTCGTCCGTCCGTCCGTCTGTCTGTCAGTCTGTCCGTAAACTTTTTTTTGTAGCGACTACTCCTCTGAAACTACTGAATGGATTTTCATGAAACTTTACAGAAATGTTGCCCATGAAGTCTAGTTGATCCTAGCAAAAATTCATGTTGATGTGAAATTCAAGATGGCCGCCAAATCTAAAAATAGTTTTTTTTTTAAAAAACAAGTTTGTAGCAACTACTTCTTGAAAACTATAAGTGATATTGATATGGGACTTTTTCTAAAATGATCAGCATGACATGACGTTGGTCCTTGTCGAAAATCGTTTTGATTCGACGTTAAACATGCTGCCAGCGGCCATCTTTGTTTACATAGAGTTATATAGTAAAAAATTGTAGCGACTACTCCTTTGAAACAACTTGGCGGATTTTCATGAAACTTTACAGGAATGTTACTCTTAATGTCTAATTGATCCTAGCAAAATTTCAGATCGGCCAGAAATTCAAGATGGCCACCTAAGCTAAAAATAGATTTTTAAAAAAGAAGTTTGTAGCAACTACGTCTTGAAAACTATAAGTGATATTGATATGGGACTTTTCGTAAAATGATCAGCATGACATGGTGGTTATCAGAGTCAAACATTATTTTGATTCGACGTTAAACATGGCTGCCAGTGGCCATCTTTGTTTACATAGAGTTATATAATGAAAACTTGTAGCGACTACTCCTCTGAAACTACTTGACGGATTTTCATGAAACTTCACAGGAATATTGCTCTTGATGTCTAATTGATCCTAGCAAAATTTCAGGTCGGCCGGAAATTCAAGATGGCCGCCACGGCTAAAAATAAATTTTCAAAAAACAAGTCTGTAGCGACTACTTCCTGAAATCAAAATCAATCAGTAGAGCTTCAAGGTCATTGACCTCTTGTTTATTTTAAAAAAGCACAACTGTAGGGAAACATATAAACTACACAAATAATTATTCATTTTTAGCTCTACTGATCAGAGATCAGCAGAGCTTATGCCGTGGTGCGGCGTCTGTCGTCCGTCCGTCCGTCTGTCCGTCCGTCTGTCCGTCTGTCCGTTAACTTTTATTTGTAGCGACTACTCCTCTGAAACTAATGGATGGATATTCATAAAACTTTACAAAAATGTTGCCCATGAAGTCTAGTTGATCCTAGCAAAAATTCATGTTGATGTGAAATCCAAGATGGCCGCCAAAGCTAAAAATAGATTTTTTAAATACAAGTTTGTAGCGACTACTTCTTGAAAACTATAAGTGATATTGATATGGGACTTTTTCTAAAATGATCAGCATGACATGATGTTGGTCCTTGTCGAAAATCGTTTTGATTTGACGTTAAACATGGCTGCCAGCGGCCATCTTTGTTTACATAGAGTTATATAATGAAAACTTGTAGCGACTACTCCTCTGAAACTACTTGACAGATTTTCATGAAACTTCACAGGAATGTTGCTCTTGATGTCTAATTGATCCTAGCAAAATTTCAGGTCGGCCGGAAATTCAAGATGGCCGCCACGGCTAAAAATAAATTTTCAAAATACAACTTTGTAGCGACTACTTCTTGAAAACTATAAGTGATATTGATATGGGACTTTTTCTAAAATGATCAGCATGACATGATGTTGGTCCTTATCAAATATTGTTTTGATTCGTCGTTAAACGTGGCTGCCAGCGGCCATCTTTGTTTACATAGAGTCATATAGTAAAAACTTGTAGCGACTACTCCTCTAAAACTACTTGGCGGATTTTCATGAAACTTTACAGGAATGTTGCTCTTAATGTCTAATTGATCCTAGCAAAATTTCAGATCGGCCAGAAATTCAAGATGGCTGCCACAGTTAAAAATAGATTTTTAAAAAATAAGTTTGTAGCGACTACTTCTTGAAAATTATAAGTGATATTGATATGGGACTTTTTCTAAAATGATCAGCATGACATGATGGTTATCCGAGTCGAACATTATTTTGATTCGACATTAAACATGGCTGCCAGTGGCCATCTTTGTTTACATAGAGTTATATAATGAAAACTTGTAGCGACTACTCCTCTGAAACTCCTTGACTGATTTTCATGAAACTTCACAAAAATGTTGCTCTTGATGTCTAATTGATCCTAGCAAAATTTCAGGTCGGCCGGAAATTCAAGATGGCCGCCATGGCTAAAAATAGATTTTCAAAATACAAGTTTGTAGCGACTACTTCTTGAAAACTATAAGTGATATTGATATGGGACTTTTTCTTAAATGATCAGCATGACATGATGGTTATCCGAGTCGAACATTATTTTGATTCGACATTAAACATGGCTGCCAGTGACCATCTTTGTTTACATAGAGTTATATAATGAAAACTTGTAGCGACTACTCCTCTGAAATTACTTGACGGATTTTCATGAAACTTCACAGAAATGTTGCTCTTGATGTCTAATTGATCCTAGCAAAATTTCAGGTCGGCCGGAAATTCAAGATGGCCACCAAGGCTAAAAATAGATTTTCATGCAAGTTTGTAGCGACTACTTCTTGAAAACTATAAGTGATATTGATATGGGACTTTTTCTAAAATGATCAGCATGACATGATGTTGGTCCTTATCAAAAATCGTTTTGATTCGACGTTAAACGTGGCTGCCAGCGGCCATCTTTGTTTACATAGAGTTATATAGTAAAAACTTGTAGCGACTACTTCTCTGAAACTACTTGGCGGATTTTCATGAAACTTTACAGGAATGTTGCTCTTAATGTCTAATTGATCCTAGCAAAATTTCTGATCGGCCAGAAATTCAAGATGGCTGCCACAGTTAAAAATAGATTTTTAAAAAATAAGTTTGTAGCGACTACTTCTTGACAACTATTAAGTGATATTGATATGGGACTTTTTCTAAAATGATCAGCATGACATGATGGTTATCCGAGTCGAACATTATTTTGATTCGACATTAAACATGGCTGCCAGTGGCCATCTTTGTTTACATAGAGTTATATAATGAAAACTTGTAGCGACTTCTCCTCTGAAACTACTTGACGGATTTTCATGAACTTCACAGGAATGTTGCTCTTGATGTCTAATTGATCCTAGAAAAATTTCAGGTCGGCTGGAAATTCAAGATGGCCGCCACGGCTAAAAATAACATTTCAAAAAACAAGTTTGTAGCGACTACTTCCTGAAATCAAAATCAATCAGTAGAGCTTCAAGGTCATTGACCTCTTGTTAAGAAATGTCATGGTTATTAATAAATGAGAAATAATACTTTGAAATGTCCAAAATCCTTCAAAATTTCAAATTGAAACAACCTTTGACCCAAGTCATGTGATGTAAACAACCTTCTCAGCAAGCATGGTGTGTGTATATATACTCCTGTTAGTAGGCACACTTCACCGCAGTAGGATATTGGTCAAAATTGTGTAGTGAATATTGTTCTTACCTTTATAAAAGCAGTATACTTCCAATTTAAACTTTATTCCTTTTTGTGAATACGACTGATAGTGAATACAAATGTCAGGTATTGTTTGTTTAGAATATAATTAGACACTTTTCTAAGAATATATAATTAATTAAGGATCTGTAAATTAGCCATGACAATCGTTTGTTAGGTGTCATAAAACATGAAAATATTATCTAGTTCCACCTATGTCCCATATATGGCTGACCGGGTGGATTTGGATACAGGTTTCTGACCTCTGACAGAACACATGAAGGCATAATCTCCCTAAGAGTCCACACATTATCATCATGACCCCTCTCTCTATTTAGGAGTCTTTGCTTATTTGTTATATATTCTGAGAGATACCAGGCTCCATTGGACATCATATTCCAAAACTTCCTGTATTTCACTTTCCGGATACTGCTATTTCTAGGATGTGGGTTTGCACCATTACCAAGCCAAGTTTGACGTTGGGTGGTAATACATGGTGCAATAAAACAGTGTCCACATCTCTGATCGTCATTTTGGTTGGCAGCTTGTCTGTTGTTGTCATTATTGTCCTCATCATCATCACTATTTCTTTCGTATCCACCAATTGCTATAGCTTGTCTTGCATCATCATCACTATCATCATTCTCATCACTATAATCATCATTTAAGCATCATTTCCTCCACATGGATCTGTGGCACCTACAGAGACTAATTGGCCTTCTTCTGTCAGCAGTCTTTCATTCTCATTAATTGATTTTACTAAAGATTCGTCAAAATTCCAATTGTTATGCCGTTAGAAGCAACAACACCTTGACAGCCCAAATAATGTGCGAAATGAAATTTAGGGCCACCAAAACTAATTTTTAGGGCCGTATAGAGTAAATTTAGGGACTTTTTAGGGCCTGACATGCAATTTAGGGCCTTTTCAAGCAACTCATCAAAATTTAGGGCCTTTTCAAGTCTGTGCGAACCATGTAAAATCATGACTGATAATTACTTTGGAACTTACCAATAATTTATGTAAGGATATACAACTAAAGAAAAATATATAGAGTATTATTTATTTCGATGTTCATATATTTTTACGTATATCAGTAAGGCATGATCACCTTCCCTCTCCCCACTTAAATAATGGAACAAACTCGGGTCAAGACCTGTTTACATTTCCCTCCAGAAAGTGAGTACACTTTTAGTGATGGCTGAAAAACGAGAAATAACATTGAACAATTGGATATAGCGCGCACTTTTTTACCCCAGATTCTGTGGCTGAAGTTGGGGTGCGCGGTTTAAGCAACAAGTAATGTTTTACTCTTTTTTTCCGGCCAAGACGAGAAGTTTTGTGGGTTTCAAAAAGGCGCAAAACCGGCCGTTTACTAGAGAGATTGAATCGAACAAAAGTTGGCTTGTTTCTATTGTTTCAATAAAATGCGTTGTATGCTATATGCTTATTATCAATAAAAATAATAAAATCAAACATTACCATGTTTTATGTTGATTATTGTTGAGAAAATACCATTGAAATGTTAAAAAAAATCATTGTTTACATCAATCGGCAAAGTGAAATGATAACGAGGCTGTTGTTTCCGTTTTACGTAGACGGGTTTACCGTGAATAGAATAGAATAGAATATTATGTTTTCTTCCTAACGACGACTACAACCGTGGTATTGATTTACCGCACATATTTATTTGTTAAAGTCGATTCTGAATTTTGACAACGTAGAATCTTGATTATTCATAAAGGGTTTAATTGACTGGGAAAATGTGTGAAGTGTTTGATTTTTGCTAATCTGACCGCAAACAACGATGACTATGGTGATTATTAAACAAACATGTAACAATACATGTACACAGAAAAATGTCAATTCCTTAATTGTCCTTGATTACTTCAGAAGTTTGAGTAGGTGCTGACACGATGTGTTAGGAAAATGCGTTTAATAGGTGATGCCACAAGACAATGCATCTCATTTCCAGAAACCTCTCAAACTGTCAACACCTTCAAATTGTCAACACCCTTAAATTGACAAGCAAGAGTTAATAACCTGGAAACAACACCAGTCGTACAACGCCAGATTAATAAATTTAATATGATCGTAATAAAGTTGAACACGGGCGTGGAGATTTTTATTTTATTGAAACTTGAGTAAACAACAAAAGTACACTCAACAGTACAACTTTATTTACACTTGAGTAAAAAAACACAGTCTAACATGCAGCTTGTTTTAGCCAATCAAAATTTGTTTTACATTTCCTCTTTGGTCAATGATTCAAACTGGCGCTCTGCTGTCCTGAAATTGAAGACACATGTTTTGTATGCGCGGTTTACGCTACAATACAAAACAAAAAGTTTTTTTCCAAGGATTTCAGGCCCAAAGTCGGGGTGCGCGTTATATGCGCATGCGCGCTATAGGCCGACAAATACGGTATTAAAAAAAATGAAATAAAGTATCCAATTGTTCAATGTTATTTCTCGTTTTTCAGCCATCACTAAAAGTGTACTCACTTTCTGGAGGGAAATGTAAACAGGTCTTGACCCGAGTTTGTTCCATTATTTAAGTGGGGAGAGGGAAGGTGATCATGCCTTACTGATATACGTAAAAATATATGAACATCGAAATAAATAATACTCTATATATTTTTCTTTAGTTGTATATCCTTACATAAATTATTGGTAAGTTCCAAAGTAATTATCAGTCATGATTTTACATGGTTCGCACAGACTTGAAAAGGCCCTAAATTTTGATGAGTTGCTTGAAAAGGCCCTAAATTGCATGTCAGGCCCTAAAAAGTCCCTAAATTTACTCTATACGGCCCTAAAAATTAGTTTTGGTGGCCCTAAATTTCATTTCGCACATTATTTGGGCTGTCAAGGTGTTGTTGCTTCTAAAAATAGAATGAATACAAGAACGACAACTCCTACGAAATTTCTAAAAATAGAATGAATTCAAGAACGACAGACAGCTCCTACGAAATTAGATTTGTACTATAGTACATCGTACTCAGTTTGATTCATACTCGGTTATATTTCAGAGGGGAAGTTATTAGCCAGCCAACGACTGAGCCAACCGTGCAGCCATTTTTGCACGGCCGTTTTTGAAAAATCGCCGCCAATATTCGGGGGAGTGGGTGGGGTATAATTAAAAAAAAAATAACATCATTTAAATACTAATCAAACATTAAAAACACAAATTTCAAAAAATAAATATATATATATATATTAGGCCAAACAAAACGAATACTTCGTTTCCGCTAACGTCTTGAAAAAAAAATAGGGTAGGTAGGTAGGCACAACTTTTTTTTTTTTTTTTTTTTTCTACGCGATATAAAATAGTAGGACTTTATAGGTTAATTTTCTACGTAATATCATTGTATTTCAATTTATGTTGTATTAAATCATACTTTATTGAATAAATGAATATAAACAAGTTTAAAAAAGATTTGTTGTCTCTTTATTTCACCCTAAAATAAACATCAAAATATTTAAAAAAAATCCATATAAACCTCTAGAACAAGTTCAATATTAAATGAGCTAGATCAGGCCCTAGTATCACGAATAAACTCAAGTTGAGATTTTAACTGGACTCAAAATGTCTTTTTATATCAAATAGTAACCGAAATAATAGATATTCTTTTACATTAATATATAGAAAATTTATAGTAAAGTTTGTTGTTATATTTTA
Organism: Cyrtodaria siliqua; assembly: GCA_037043455.1. Classification (NCBI taxonomy): domain Eukaryota; kingdom Metazoa; phylum Mollusca; class Bivalvia; order Adapedonta; family Hiatellidae; genus Cyrtodaria; species Cyrtodaria siliqua. The sequence continues at coordinate 44,851 of JAWPHD010005017.1, forward strand.
ACTCAAGTACTCAAATTGTTACTCTATAAATGTAATTTATTTTACCAAGATTTAAGAAAATGAATTTTAGATGGACTCAAATATTTTAGATCCAACTCAAATACATTTTCTTCATTGTTTTCCAAGCAACTGTAGATTTTCACTTGTCTCAATATCAGTAAAAGATCTATATACACTGATTTCCAGCAAAATTAAAATGATCCAATACAATATTAACTCTGAATTGTAATGTCAAAGACAGTTGCACACCGTGATATTCCGAAACAATGTCAATTATTCTGCTTGAATTCTTAACTGGGTACAGTTTTTTCAATCCAGGAAAAATGTCTGCATTTGTCAAACGTAACCAGCAGTAAACTTGTTGCCATGCCGTTAAAATTAGGGACAAACTCAACAGAGCTGACAACGATTTTTTCCAAAAAACATTGTCACCGTAAGGACACCTGGTAGACGCTTTAAAAAATAATGACATGCGTTTCAAGTATCGGGACGACTAATTACCGGAAAGATTTATATTATGCGGAAAGGAATAGAAAAGAGCAGAAACGATCGAACATATTTTTTATTACGAAAACGGTGAAAAAAACTTAAGGGTCGGCGGAAAAAAATAGGGTCGGTCGGGTTAGCGGAAACAGAGTATTCATTTTGTTTGGCCTTACTATACTGTACTAATATAAAAAAAAAATTTTTTTTTTTTTTTTTAAATTTGTGTTTTTAATGTTTGATTAGTATTTAAATGATGGTTTGTTTTTTTTTTCTGAAAAATTCAAGTGTAAGTCTAAGCTACTCCCGAATACCTGTGGACAAGGCCACAGAGCTGAAAACTGTTTAATCTTAGGTAGGTCCAGGTTTATTGGCTATAAATACAGTAAAACCCAGCTAATGCAACCGCTTACAATATACACATTTAGTTTTTTTTTTTACAGGTGACTGCTTAATGCAGCACTATAGTTTGCAGAAAGCTATTAGAGGAGCTTTCTACAATACTATCATGCTGCATTAAGCTGCCACCTATCTTCTTGTAGGGGTCACTTTAGAGGGGTTTTACTGTAGCAGTAAGCAGGAATTTTAGTCAAACGCATAATTATGCTATAAATATTGAGGCCCTAAATTTAGCAAAATGTCCCTAAAAAGGCCCTAAAAAGGCCCTAAATTTAGGTTTGAAAAGTCTGTATGAACCATGTTTTAGTTTACACATTACTGAAACCAACCACTGTCAATGATAGTAGACTATTTTTGCACTGAAATACTATATCCTTGGAATATTTGGCTTAGTTCTGTATATGTTACTCACCATGATGTCCATGTAGTGTAATTAATTTGCAATCTCTTGTTTATGAGATGTGGATGCAATGCAAGATTATAGCCTTGTATCTAGTTCTCTAATTATCTATCACAAATTGTTATCTAACTAATCACTTATAAACATAACAGGTGGCTGGAATGTTACAACCAGGTACTTATTAAAATTAATGTAAGCAAGATTATTTCAAGACTAAGCTTCATCGGATATGCACATGTATTTCAATTTGATTGTACATGAACAGTTACGTATAATCAATGGAATGCTTGTTAATAATATTAACCCTTAGACCGCTTTATTTCTATAGTGGACTGTTCTTTCTTTGAATTCGAATTATTCTATTCAAGATACAAAGGAGTGCTTTTATTTGGAGAAATCACAGTTGAGCAGCGAACAGTTTGTTTGTATGGTGTTTTACATCATTTTCAACACATGCAAGGTTATAAATGACTGTCGTTTTTTGGGGTGGAGGCAGACCACCCACCTTTCCTGAGTAGAACCAGTACTGTACACCTCCCGCCATCCGTAAGAATGGACACTTCCTCACAAGTCGAGCTCCCAGTGGGATTCGAACCCGCAGCGGTGAGAGGAGCAGCGAACAGTGTAAACCCTGATCAGTATGTGAGTTACTCACAGGCTGATCTGGTTCACACCAACCGCACAAATCATTGTATTCATGCTCGGGAGGTTAAGGGTAAACATTTCTATTCATGTTTTATTATATAAAAGTTAAACTTTTTAGTTATCAAATTATCTTAATTTTCAAATGATCTGGTCATTATGATCAATCTGCAATAATGTGAATAAGTTCAAGATGACCGCCAAAGCTAAAAATAGATTTTTAAAAAACAAGTTTGTAGCGACTACTTCTTGAAATCTACAAATGATATTGATATGGAACTTTTTTTAAAATGGTCAGCTTGACATGATGTCATGTCGAAAATCCTTTTCATTCGACATTAATCATGGCTGCCAGTGGCCATCTTTGTTTACATAGAGTTATGTAGTAAAAACTCTGAAACTACTTGACAGATTTTCATGCAACTTCACAGGAATGCTGCTCTTGATGTCTAGTTGATCCTAGCAAAAATTTAGGTAGGCCAGAAATTCAAGATGACCACCATGGCTAAAAATAGATTAAAAAAACAACAAATTTGTAGCGACTACTTCTTGAAAACTATAAGTGATCGGCATGACATGATGTTGGTCCTTGTTGAAAATCCGTTTGATTCAACGTTAAACATGGCAGCCAGTGGATTTTCATGAAACTTCACTGGAATGTTGGTCTTGATGTCTAGTTGATCCTAGGAAAATTTCAAGGTGGCCGGTAATTCCGGTAATTTAAGATGGCCGCCATAGCTATAAATATATTTTAAAAATACAACTTTGCGGCCACTACTTCTCAAAAACTATAAGTGATATTGATGTGGAATGACTGGCATGACATGTAGTAGGTCCTAAACAAATTTCTTTTGATTCCATGTCAAACATGTCCACCAGTGGCCATCTTTGTTTACATTGTGTTATATAGGAAAAACTTGTGGCGACTACTCTGAATTTTTAGCTGAACTGATCCGTCCGTCTGTCTGTCCGTAAACTTTTTTGTAGCGACTACTCCTCTGAAACTACTGAATGGATTTTCATGAAACTTTACAGAAATGTTGCCCATGATGTCTAGTTGATCCTAGCAAAAACATCTTTGTTTACATAGAGCTATATAGGAAATACTTGTAAAGACTACTACCCTAAAACTACTTGAAGGATTTTCATGAAACTTACCAGAAATGTTGCCCTTGATGTCTAGTTGATCCTAGCAAAATTCCAGGTCGACCAGAAATTCAAGATGGCCACCATGGCTAAAAGTAGATTCTTAAAAACACAAATTTGTAGGGACTACTTCTGAAAACTACAAGTGATATTGAAGTGATATTGATATGAGACTTTTTCTAAAATGATCAGCATGACATGATTTTGGTCCTTGTTGAAAATTGTTTTGATTCAAGTTTAACCTGTATTGCTGTACAGGTTAAACTGTAATTGCTGATAAATAGAAGATTTTGAAGCTAAAAAATATGTCGATTTATTCACGTCATTTCAACAGACCTAACACGTACACTGGAAAGGAGTTTAGCATAAAAATTAAGTTATTTTCGTTTGTTAATACAATATGTTCTCAATAACATAATGCATTTGGTTATCAAAACAGTGATGTAATCGCAGGAGAATCTTATTGAACTCTACCTATCAATAATATAAAAGATTTAACGTAGGTTAAAGGTGTTGATATTTAGAATAGCAATAACACAGAAACATTAAAACTCATATCTTGTAAAAACTATTTCACAGAAACATTCAGAAATAATAGTTCTATACGATGAGGTATGACATAAAGAGTTTTTACGATGTTCATATTTTTTCAAAAAATCGTCCTGCAAATGGCGTTATGATAGAGAATGGGCGTTAACCATCCTACATTGATACATAGCAGTTTAAATAATAAGAATATGAAGTTTACTCCAAACATTATTATAAGTCCAGATATGATAATCAGTTTTGAAAAACGTCCCACAAAGTTACTGTAAGTTCTAAGTAACAAAGTCAAAATATTATTTTTAAATTATGTTTTAATATTCATATTAACTGAACAATTCTGTGTTTATATAAACCTTTTAAAAGAACTATTAACCCTCCGTTTATTAATTATGTTTCCCCCTGTCTGTCCATCCAAAAAAGTAGTTTAATTTCTCAGACCATGGAAGCTGTAGAGTTTTCTAACTTCATGAAAACGGTATATTCCAATGAAAAGTAAGTAGGTCAATATGAATAACCTAGTGAATAACTACTTTTTACACTTTTTAATTTACATTTAAGTTTTTAGCTCTACTGGCCAAGGGCCAGTAGGTCTTATACCATGGTCTGTTGTCTGTCATACGTTAACTTTTGTTGGTCAATACTCAAGCACCTTCATTTTGCATCTGATCTTTACCAAGCTTGACCAAAACCACCAATAATGGATAATGAACACCAGATTTATGGCCCTATATTTAATGATATTTTTTGTCTGGTCACTTCTCTAACAACTTTCAGTTTGCATCTTATATTTACCAAACTTGGCCAGGGTCTTAATATTGATGAAAGCTCGGATAACTTCGAAAACCACTGATATCTAATAATAAACATCAGAGTTAATGCCCTTAATACAATTTTAGCCTTGACAACACTCCAGCATCTTCATTTTGCATCTGATCTTTACTAATCTTGGCCAGAATTTTAATATCGATAAAAGCTTTCTCAAGTTTGAAAAGCACCTATGTCAGATAACAAACATCAGCGTTATGGCCCTTGATTAAATAAAAATATTGTCAGCACTCTAGAACCTTTGTTTTTGCATCTGATCTTTACCAAACATGGTTAGAGTCCTAATATTTATAAAATCTCATACTAGTTCAAAATTCACCTTTATTGAAAAAATAAACACCAAAGTTATGGCCCTTGATTTATTGAAAAGTGCTATAGTTTGCCTTGTTATTCTGTAGCTTCTTTTCATCTGATCTTTATCAAACTTGTTCAGAATGTTAATATCAATAAAAGCTTGGAAAGTTTGAAAATCAAATAAGTTTGACTCACACCCATCCCATCCCTATCCCCAACAGAATCCTGAGCCCTGCACCCCCATCCCCACACACCCACCCCACACATACACACCATTTTGGTTTTATTAGCTCTACTGGCCAAGGGCCAGCAGAGCTTATGGGATGGTGTGTTGTCCGTCTTCCGTCGTCCGTCCGTCCGTCGTCCGTCCGTTAACTTTTCTTCAAACGACTTCTCCTCAAAAACCGCTTGGCTAATTTTGACCAAACTTCACGTGGATGATCCTTAGATGAATGCTTTTTACATTTGTTAAAATTAGGTCAGCGCTACATCCAAGATGGCTGCCATTACCATATATGGTCGAAACCTTAAAAAATCTTCTTCTCCAGAACCGCTGAACAGATTTCAACAGTTTTTCTTTTAAAATGATCGCCAATGCCTAGACTATCAAGTTTGTTCAAATAAAGTCCCCGGGATCAAAAATGGCCGTGCCCCGGGGGTCCAAAGTTTGTATATTGAGATTTTGCATGTTTTTCATATAGACATATAGGAAAAAACTTTAAAAAATCTTCTTCTCTGAAACCACAAGGCACAGAGCTCTCATGTATTACATGTAGCATCAGCTTATGGTCCTCTACTAAGTTTGTTCAAATGGTGACCCTGGGGTCAAATTTGTCCCCGCCCCGGGGGTCACAATTTTACATAGACTTATATAGGATTTTTTTCTTCATCTTCTTCTCGGAAACTACAACAGCCAGAGGTTTGATATTTTGCATTTACTATAAGCTTATGGTCCTTTACCAAGTTTGTTCAAATGGTGACCCTCGGGTCACATTTGGCCCCGCCCCAAGGGTCACATGTTTTACATAGACATGTATAGGGAAAAACTTAAAAAATCTTCTTCTCTGAAACTGCAAGAGCCAGAGGTTTAATATTTTGCATTTGCTATAAGCTTGTGGTCCTCTACCAAGTTTGTTCAAATGGTGACCCAGGGGTCACATTTGGCCCCACCCCGGGGGTCACAGTTTTACATAGGCTTGTATAGGCAAAAATGAAAAAAAATCTTCTTCTCTGGAACCACATGGCACAGAGCTCTCATGTATTACATGTAGCATCAGCTTATGGTCCACTACTAAGTTTGTTCAAATGCCGACCCTGGGGTCAAATTTGTCCCCGCCCCAAGGGTCACAGTTTTACATAGACTTATATAGGATCTTTTTTTTAAAAATCTTCTTCTCGGAAACTACAAGAGCCAGAGGTTTGATATTTGACATTTATTATAAGCTTATGGTCCTTTACCAAGTTTGTTCAAATGGTGACCCTGGTGTCACATCTTGCCCCGCCCCGGGGTCACAGTTTTACGTAAATGCTTGTATAGGGAAAAACTGCAAAAAATCTTCTTCTCTGGAACTGCAACAGCCAAAGGTTTAATATTTTGCATTTGCTATAAGCTTATGGTCCTTTACCAAGTTTGTTCAAATGGTGACCCTCGGGTCACATTTGACCCCGCCCCAAGGGTCACATGTTTTACATAGACATGTATAGGGAAAAACTTAAAAAATCTTCTTCTCTGAAACTGCAAGAGCCAGAGGTTTAATATTTTGCATTTGCTATAAGCTTATGGTCTTCTACCAAGTTTGTTCAAATGGTGACCCATTGGTCACATTTGGCCCCACCCTGGGGGTCATAGTTTTACTTAGGCTTCTATAGGCAAAAACTGAAAAAATCTTCTTCTCTGTTAGAACCACATGGCACAGAGCTCTCATGTATTATTTTGCATCTGATCTTAGCCAAACCTTAGCAGATTTTATGGCTTTCTTTTTTTTTTTTTTTTTTTTTTTTTTTAATATTTTTAATATTTTGCATTTGCTATTTTTAATATTTTGAATTTGCTATAAGCTTGTGGTCCTCTAACAAGTTTGTTCAAATGGTGACCCAGGGGTCACATTTGGCCCCACCCCGGGGGTCACAGTTTTACATAGGCTTGTATAGGGAAAACTGAAAAAAATCTTCTTCTCTGGAACCACATGGCACAGAGCTCTCATTTATTACATGTAGCATCAGCTTAAGGTCCTCTACTAAGTTTGTTCAAATGATGACCCTAGGGTCAAATTTGTCCCCGCCCCGAGGGTCACAGTTTTTCATAGACTTATATAGGATTTTTTTTTTAAAAATCTTCTTCTCGGAAACTACAAGAGCCAGAGGTTTGATATTTTACATTTATTATAAGCTTATGGTCCTTTACCAAGTTTGTTCAAATGGTGACCCTGGGGTCACATTTGGCCCCGCCCCAAGGGTCACATGTTTTACATAGACATGTATAGGGAAAAACTGAAAAAATCTTCATCTCTGAAACTGCAAGAGCCAGAGGTTTAATATTTTGCTGTTGCTATAAGCTTATGGTCCTTTACCAATTTTGTTCAAATGGTGACCCTGGGGTCACATCTGGCCCCGGCCCGGGCGTCACAGTTTTACATAAATGCTTGTATAGGGAAAAACTGAAAAAAATCTTCTTCTCTGGAACTGCAAGAGCCAGAGTTTAATATTTTGCACTTGCTATAAGCTTATGGTCCTTTACCAACTTTGTTCAAATTGTGACCCTTGGGTCACATTTGACCCCGCCCCAAGGGTCACATGTTTTACATAGACATGTATAGGAAAAACTTAAAAAATCTTCTTCTCTGAAACTGCAGGAGCCAGAGGTTTAATATTTTGCATTTGCTATAAGCTTATGGTCTTCTACCAAGTTTGTTCAAATGGTGACCCATTGGTAACATTTGGCCCCACACTGGGGGTCAGAGTTTTACTTAGGCTTGTATAGGCAAAAACTGAAAAAAATCTTCTTCTCTGGAACCACATGGCACAGAGCTCTCATGTATTACATGTAGCATCAGCTTATGGTCCTCTACCAAGTTTGTTCAAATGGTGACCCTGGTGTCAAATTTGGACGCGCCCCGGGGGTAACAGTTTTTAGCTCTACTGGCCAAGGGCCAGCAGAGCTTATGGGATGGTGTGTTGTCCGTCTTCCGTCGTCCGTCGTCCGTCGTCCGTCCGTCCGTCGTCCGTCCGTTAACTTTTCTTCAAACGACTTCTCCTCAGAAACCGCTTGGCTAATTTTGACCAAACTTCACATGGATGATCCTTAGATGAATGCTTTTTAGATTTGTTAAAATTAGGTCAGCGCTACATCCAAGATGGCTGCCATTACCATATATGGTCGAAACCTTAAAAAATCTTCTTCTCCAGAACCGCTGGACAGATTTCAACAGTTTTTCTTTTAAAATGATCGCCAACGCCTAGACTATCAAGTTTGTTCAAATAAAGTCCCCGGGGTCAAAAATGGCCGTGTCCCGGGGGTCCACATTTTGTATATTGAGGTTTTGCATGTTTTTCATATAGACATATAGGAAAAAACTTGAAAAAATCTTCTTCTCTGAAACCACAAGGCACAGAGCTTTCATGTATTACATATAGCATCAGCTTATGGTCCTCTACTAAGTTTGTTCAAATGGTGACCCTGGAGTCAAATTTGTCCCCGCCCCGGGGGTCACAGTTTTACATAGACTTATATAGGATTTTTTTTTAAAAAATCTTCTTCTCGGAAACTACAACAGCCAGAGGTTTGATATTTTGCATTTACTATAAGCTTATGGTCCTTTACCAAGTTTGTTCAAATGGTGACCCTCGGGTCACATTTGGCCCCGCCCCAAGGGTCACATGTTTTACATAGACATGTATAGTGAAAAACTTAAAAAATCTTCTTCTCTGAAACTGCAAGAGCCAGAGGTTTAATATTTTGCATTTGCTATAAGCTTGTGGTCCTCTACCAAGTTTGTTCAAATGATGACCCAGGGGTCACATTTGGCCCCACCCCGGGGGTCACAGTTTTACATAGGCTTGTATAGGGAAAAACTGAAAAAAATCTTCTTCTCTGGAACCACATGGCACAGAGCTCTCATGTATTACATGTAGCATCAGCTTATGATCCTCTACTAAGTTTGTTCAAATGGTGACCCTGGGGTCAATTTTGTCCCCGCCCCGAGGGTCACAGTTTTACATAGATTTATATAGGATTTTTTTTCAAAAAATCTTCTTCTCGGAAACTACAAGAGCCAGAGGTTTGATATTTTACATTTATTATAAGCTTATGGTCCTTTACCAAGTTTGTTCAAATGGTGACCCTGGGGTCACATTTGGCCCCGCCTCAAGGGTCACATGTTTTACATAGACATGTATAGGGAAAAACTTAAAACATCTTCTTCTCTGAAACTGCAAGAGCCAGAGGTTTAATATTTTGCAGTTGCTATAAGCTTATGGTCCTTTACCAATTTTGTTCAAATGGTGACCCTGGGGACACATCTGGCTCCTGCCCGGGGGTCACAGTTTTACATAAATGCTTGTATAGGGAAAAAATGAAAAAAATCTTCTTCTCTGGAACTGCAAGAGCCATAGGTTTAATATTTTGCTTTTGATATAAGCTTATGGAACTGCAAGAGCCAGAGGTTTAATATTTTGCTTTTTATATAAGCTTATGGTCCTTTACCAAGTTTGTTCAAATTGTGACCCTCGGGTCACATTTGACCCCGCCCCAAGGGTCACATGTTTTACATAGACATGTATAGGGAAAAACTGAAAAAATCTTCTTCTCTGAAACTGCAAGAGCCAGAGGTTTAATATTTTGCATTTGCTATAAGCTTATGGTCTTCTACCAAGTTTGTTCAAATGGTGACCCATTGGTCACATTTGGCCCCACCCTGGGGGTCACAGTTTTACTTAGGCTTGTATAGGCAAAAATTGAAAAAAATCTTCTTCTCTTGAACCACATGGCACAGAGCTCTCATGTATTACATGTAGCATTAGCTTATGGTCCTCTACCAAGTTCAAATGGTGACCCTGGTGTCAAATTTGGACACGCCCCAGGGGTAATATTTTTTTTTTTAATTTTTTTTTTTTTTTTTTTTTTTTAATTGTTTAAACTTTTTTTTATTTTTTTTTTTTTTTTTATTATTTTTTTTTTTTTTTTTTTTTTTAAATTTTTTAATTTTTTAATTTTTTTTTTTTTTGATTATCTTTTTAATTACTTGACATTTACTTTAAAATTTCTTGTCGGCGCTACTCATCCTAAATGCCTTGTTGAATTTCGACGAAACTTGGCAGGAAGCATCGGTAAGATGTCTAGTTGTGCATATCACACTTTTGTTCCAGTTTGCTGATTTTTGACGGAGTTATGGCCCTTTGACATTTTTATTTTAAATTTCTTGTCGGCGCTACTCCTCTTAAACGGCTTGTTGGATTTCTACGAAATTTGGCAGGAAGCCTCAGTATGATGTCTAGTTGTGCAAAGCGCGGTATATCAATGAAATCTTGGACAATTTCGAAAGCCAGCTAGATCTTGTTAGTAATAACACAGTTATTGCCCTTAATTTGTTGAAAAATGCTATATTGTATTTTCCTATGTTAAATCTATAGGAGAAGAGAGCTATATCTAGCTATATCTATCTAATCTATAAGAGCTGTTTTAGCCAGTAGAGCGTCCACAGGCCCTCTTGGGCCTCTTGTTTAAATTTCTTTTTCTTTTTTTTTTTTTAATTTGAATTTTTTTTTTTTTTTTTTTTCCATTTCATTTTTTTTTTTTTTTTTTTTTTTTTTTTTAGTTGTTTCAATTTTTTTTTTTTTTTTTTTCAATTTTTTCATATTTTTTTTTTTTTTTTTTTTATTGATTGATTTGTTTATTGATTGATTTGAATTTTTTTTTTTTTTTTAAAAAAAATTTCATTATCTTTTTAATTACTTGACACTTACTTTAAAATTTCTTGTCGGCGCTACTCATCCTAAATGCCTTGTTGAATTTCGACGAAACTTGGCAGGAAGCATCGGTAAGATGTCTAGTTGTGCATTTCACGCTTTTGTTCCAGTTCGCTGATTTTTGACGGGAGTTATGGCCCTTTGACATTTTTATTTTAAATTTCTTGTAGGCGCTACTCCTCTTAAATGGCTTGTTGGATTTCTACAAAATTTGGCAGGAAGCCTCAGTATGATGTCTAGTTGTGCAAGCGCGGTATATCAATGAAATCTTGGACAATTTTGAAAAACAACTAGATCTTGTTAGTAATAACAGAGTTATGGCCCTTGATTTGTTGAAAAATGCTATATTGTATTTTCCTTTGTTAAATCTATAGGAGAAGAGAGCTATATCTATCTAAATCTATAAGAGCTGTTTTAGCCAGTAGAGCGTCCACAGGCCCTCTTGGACCTCTTGTTTATTTTTTTATTTTTTTATTTTTTTAAATTCATCCATTTTTAAATTTTTTTATTTTTTTATTTTTTTTTTATTTTTTTTTTTTTTATTATTATTTTTTTTTCTATGTTGGACCAGTTGGACCAGTAACAGAGGAGTTATGGATCTTGATTTAGTTAAAAATGCTATATTTTGCCTCATTAATACGGTAGGGCCTTTATTTTTCATCTGATCTTTACCAAGCTTTACCAGATTCTTTATTTATGGCCCTTGATTTAGTCAAAAAGCTGTTTTTTGCCCGAAACTTCCAATAAAACATAAATGGCAGTCACTCGCTTCATTGATGTTATAAGAGCCATGTTAGCCAGTAGAGCGTCCACAGGCCCTCTTGGGCCTCTTGTTATTTTATTATAACCCTGCAAACGAAGTTTGAGGGGTATATAGGAAACATTGTGTTGGTTGGCCGGTCAGTCTGTTCATAATCTTGTCCTTGCTTATTTCTCTATAACCCTTTAATGGATTTTCCCAAACTTTGTGAGAAGCGTCAGTATGAAGTGGAGATATGCATATCATCCGGTTCAATGATTTTTGATGGAGTTATGGCCCTTTGAATATTTCACACTTAAACCTAGTCTTTCTTTCTAATCATACTTTCCCTTCAAAACTAAAGCACACCTTATAGGCCTCGAATCATATTTGAGAATCCTAATTAAGGATCTGTCAATTGGTAATTATATTTTACTTAATATATATTTCAAAGATGTTACTAGTAGCAAATGACCTTCACAACTGTTTACTGATTCGTTACTGTCTGACATAGGGCTTTTGATCTCTCAGACTATAACAAATCATCATTTGTTACTTTTGATCACAGATATTATAGTTCTGTCATATCCTTACTTTAATAATCATAAAATTTAAATTTATCATGAGGTTACAGGACCATAGCCAATTCCACATGTAAAAGCATTGTTTCAGAGAAGGACATTTTGTAAAGATTTTCTCTATGTAACACAATGTAAAATTGTTACCCACAAGGGCAGGACTAAATTTGACCACAGGGTCATCATTTGAAAAACTTGGTAGACGACTTTACGCTATTTCTACTTGCAAACTATTTGAACTATAGTCCTTGTAGTTTCAGAGAAGATGATTTATTAAAGATTTTCCTACATCATTCCTTACAACTCCCACCTCCCCTCTCCCATTCCCCCCACCCACTGCCACCAAAGCAGGACTAAGTTAACCTTAGGGTCACCATTTGAACAAACTTGGTAGAGGACCATATGCATATGCTTCATGCAAAATAGTAGAACTAAGTTCTTGAGTTTTAGAGATGATATTTTAAAGATTTTCCCTATATAACTCTTATGTAAAACTGTGATCCCAGGGTGGGTCCAAATTTGACCCGCAGGATTACCATAACATTTTGTACAAACTTGCTGCATGCAATATATGCAATATAGGAAAGTTCTTGCCTTTTGGTTTCAGAGAAGATTTTTCAAGCTTTTCCTTCGAAAAGTCTATTCAAAACATGTGTAACCCTATATACATACTTTGGACCCACCAGAGCATGGCTAATTTTTAAAGCAGGGACTTCATTTGAACAATCTTGATAACCTAGGGGTTGGCAAACATTATTAAAGAAAAAAGATGAAATCTGTTCAGTGGTTCTGGAGGTTTTAGTTTTGACCATTTTATAGTAATGGTGGCCATCTTGGATATCATGTTGACCTGATTTAAACAAACTTGAAAGCCATGATTTATCTTTGTGAACTTGTGAAAACATGAACAAGTCTTTGAAGAAGTCGTATAAAGCTAAAATGAACGACAACTGACAGACGTCGTAAAAAGAATTATCCCAATAGCTCACCTCTGAGCCCTCGAAAAAGTACCCTCTCGTATATTAGCTAGATATGTATATAAACTACAGTGACTGAAGTTTTGTATATATCTCTTTTCATGGCTATACAGCATTGGGTCAAAAGAATGTTGCACATAACAAATATTAAAAATGTTTGTCAATATATATATAGATATCATCTCATCTTATTATTGTGTAAATATCGTTCAAACTACCACCACCAACAATGTTATTATGTTTACATATATCTAATGTATCTTGCCTTTCTTGTATTTTGTATCATGTATTTGTTACAGAGGGCCCCAAGGAAGATTAGTATAAACTAATTGGGTCACCCTCGATAAATAAAGACTTTCAATATACTGTATATATTGCAGGAAATGCATGACTACATTGGTGCTGTTCAAGACATATATGAGCAAATGGGTGGAAGACAGTTGGCCTACATCAACAACCCAGCTGCAGGTCCGGTACAAACTATATAAACATCTCTTTAAAATTGCCGTTCCATAAGAGTTCATAAGGCTATGACCATATATACACTTACTGGACTATCCAACCAGCATTTGCCCCAGGGTCCATCCTCATTTTCTTGGGACATAGCCCCTGGGTCATAACTTGTAAACGATTGAGATCCCCACTCAATAACCTTATATGCACTTACTTGGCCTGAACACTTTAAGGCGGGCATGGAAATTTGCGATGGAGTGCCATCGACTGCGTGATCTCATTCTGTTAATATATTATAAGCTTGTATGACAATTTTATCATCTTTGCAAATATAATCATGTGTGCTATTCAGGGCTATTTTGGCTCTCTTGTTTAGAGCTTTGTTTTTAGCTCTACTGGCCAAAGGCCAGCAGAGCTTATGGGATGGCAAGTTGTCCGTCATAGGGCCTTCATTTTTCCTCTGATCTTTTTCAAACTTTACCAGATTGTTGATATCAATGAAAGCTCGGACGAGTTCGAAAACCAGCCAGTTCGGAGTATTTACACCGGAGTTATGGCCCTTGATTTTCTGAAATATGCTATAATTTGTCCTCGTTAAAAGGATAGGTCCTTCATTTTTTATTAGATCTTTTTCAAACTTTAACAGATTGTTGATATTATTGAAAGCTATTTGAAAACCAGCCAGTTTGGACCAGCAACACCGGAGTTATGGCCCTTGATTTAGTTAGAAATGCTGTATTTTGCCTTGTTAACATGATAGGACCTTCGTTTTTCATCCGATATTTACCAAACTTGACCAGATTGTTACTATCAATGAAAGCTTGGACAAGTTTGAAAACCAACCAATCGGATTAGTAACACCGGAGTTATGGCCCTTGATTTATTCAAAGATGCTGTATTTTGCCTCGTGAAGACGATAGGACCTTCATTTAGCCGGATTTCAGTGAAACTTTGCGGGGATAATCGGTACCAAGCCTAGTCGTACATATCGTCACTGTGTTCCGGTTGAATGATTTGGCAGTGTTATGGCCCTTTAAAGTTTTAATACACAAACTTTGTCTGGACTAGTTCTCCTAAACCCCTGGCCGGATTTCAACAAATATGTTTAGGGATGATCAGTACTATGTCTAGTTGTGCATATTGTCGCTGTGTTCTGTTGAATGATTTTTGGTGAAGTTGTGGCCCTTTAAAGGTTTAAATACACAAGTTTTGTCTGAACTAGTTCTCCTGAACCCTTGGCCGGATTTGAACGAAACTTTTCAGGGATGATTTGTACCAAGCCTAGTTGTGCATATCATCACCGTGCTGCAGTTGAAATATTTTGGCGGAGTTATGGTCCTTTAAAGGTTTTAATAAACAAACTTTGTCCGGACTAGTTCCCCTGGCCGGATTTCAATGAAAATTGGCAGGGAATATCAGTATCAAGCCTAGTTGTGCATATCATTGCCTTGTTCCGGTTGAATGATTTTTGGCGGAGTTATGTCCCTTTAGGTTTTAATACACAAACATTGTCCAAACTAGTCTCTTCTGAATTCATGGCCGGATTTCAGTGAATCTTGGCTGGGATGATGAGTACCAAGCCTAGTTGTGCATATCATCGCCGTGTTCCAGTTGAATAATTTTGGCAGAGTTATGGCCCTTTAAAGGTTTTACACTAACTTTGTACGGACTAGGTTTTACACTAACTTTGTACGGACTAGTTCTCCTCTGGCCAGATTTCAGTACCAAGGCTTGTTGCGCATATCATAGCCATGTTATGGTTGAATGATTTTTGACAGTTATGACCCCTAATACATAAACGTTATCTTTAGCCAGTAGAGCATCCACCGGCCCCTTTTGGGCCTCTTGTTTACTTGAATTCCACCAAATTTGTACAGCCAGTAGAGCAAAACAGGCCCTCTTGGGCCTCTTGTTAAATATTTTTACAAATTGCACATGTACTCTGTTTAACAGGTGTTGTTGTCTGCCATGTTGATGTTTAGTGCATAGCATCAACATGCCATTCCCCTTGATATCACTGTTGGTGTATGACAAGAAGGTCAGTTATGTCATTCCCCGGGCCATCACTGTAGGTGTATAAGTAGGCCAGTTATGTCATTCCCATTGACATCACTATATGTGTATGACAAGTATGTCAGCTATGCCATTTCCCAGGCCATCACTGTTGGTGTATGACAAGTAGGTTAATTATGCCATTCCCCAGGACATCATTGTTAGCGTGTGAGAAGTAGGTCAGTTATGCCATTCCCCAGACCATCACTGTTGGTGTATGACAAGTAGGTCTGTTATGCCATTCCCCAGGACATCACTGTAGGTGTTTGACAAGTTGGTCAGTTATGCCATTCCCCAGGATGTCACTGTTGATTTATGACAAGTAGTTCAGTTATGCCATTCCCCAGCACATCACTGTTGGTGTATGACAAATAGGTCAGTTATGCCTTCCCCAGGACATTACTGTAGGTGTATGACAAGTTGGTCAGTTATGCCATTCCCCAGGATGTCACTGTTGATGTATGACAAGTAGTTCAGTTATGCCATTCCCCAGGACATCACTGTTGGTGTATGACAAGTAGGTCAGTTATGCCTTCCCCAGGACATCACTGTTGGTGTATGACAAGTAGGTCAGTTACGCCATTCCCCAGGACATCACTGTTGATGTATGACAAGTAGTTCAGTTATGTCATTCCCCATGACATCACTGTAGGTGTATGACAAGTAGGTCAGTTATGCCATTCCCCAGGACGTCACTGTTGATGTATGACAAGTAGTTCAGTTGTGCCATTCCCCATGACATCACTGTTGGTGTATGACAAGTAGTTCAGTTATGCCATTCCCCAGGACATCACTGTTGATGTATGACAAGTAGTTCAGTTATATCATTCCCTATGACATCACTGTAGATGTATGACAAGTAGTTCAGTTATGCCATTCCCCAGGACATCACTGTTGGTGTATGACAAGTAGGTCAGTTATGCCTTCCCCAGGACATCACTGTTGGTGTATGACAAGTAGGTCAGTTACGCCATTCCCCAGGACATCACTGTTGATGTATGACAAGTAGTTCAGTTATGTCATTCCCCATGACATCACTGTAGGTGTATGACAAGTAGGTCAGTTATGCCATTCCCCAGGACGTCACTGTTGATGTATGACAAGTAGTTCAGTTATGCCATTCCCCATGACATCACTGTTGGTGTATGACAAGTAGTTCAGTTATGCCATTCCCCAGGACATCACTGTTGATGTATGACAAGTAGTTCAGTTATATCATTCCCCATGACATCACTGTAGATGTATGACAAGTTGGTCAGTTATGCCATTCCCCAGGATGTCACTGTTGATGTATGACAAGTAGGTCAGTTATGCCTTCCCCAGGACATCACTGTTGGTGTATGACAAGTAGGTCAGTTACGCCATTCCCCAGGACATCACTGTTGATGTATGACAAGTAGTTCAGTTATGTCATTCCCCATGACATCACTGTAGGTGTATGACAAGTAGGTCAGTTATGCCATTCCCCAGGACGTCACTGTTGATGTATGACAAGTAGTTCAGTTATGCCATTCCCCATGACATCACTGTTGGTGTATGACAAGTAGTTCAGTTATGCCATTCCCCAGGACATCACTGTTGATGTATGACAAGTAGTTCAGTTATATCATTCCCCATGACATCACTGTAGATGTATGACAAGTTGGTCAGTTATGCCATTCCCCAGGATGTCACTGTTGATGTATGACAAGTAGTTCAGTTATGCCATTCCCCAGGCCATCACTGTTGGTGTATGACAAGTAGTTCAGTTATGCCATTCCCCATGACATCACAGTTGATGTATGACAAATAGTTCAGTTATGCCATTCCCCAGGCCATCACTGTAGATGTATGACAAGTAGGTCAGTTATGCCTTTCCCCAGGACATAACTCTTTTTGTATGACATGTAGGCGAGTTATGCCATTTCCTAGGCCATCACTGTTGGTGTTTGACAAGTAGGTCAGTTATTTCATTCCCCAGGACATCACTGTTGGTGTATGACAAGTAGGTCGGTTATGCCATTCCCCAGGACACCACTGTTGGTGTATGACAAGTAGGTCAGTTATGCCATTCCCCAGCACATCACTGTTGGTGTATGACAAGTAGTTCAGTTATGCCATTCCCCAGGACATCACTGTTGATGTATGACAAGTAGTTCAGTTATATCATTCCCTATGACATCACTGTAGATGTATGACAAGTAGTTCAGTTATGCCATTCCCCAGGACATCACTGTTGGTGTATGACAAGTAGGTCAGTTATGCCTTCCCCAGGACATCACTGTTGGTGTATGACAAGTAGGTCAGTTACGCCATTCCCCAGGACATCACTGTTGATGTATGACAAGTAGTTCAGTTATGTCATTCCCCATGACATCACTGTAGGTGTATGACAAGTAGGTCAGTTATGCCATTCCCCAGGACGTCACTGTTGATGTATGACAAGTAGTTCAGTTATGCCATTCCCCATGACATCACTGTTGGTGTATGACAAGTAGTTCAGTTATGCCATTCCCCAGGACATCACTGTTGATGTATGACAAGTAGTTCAGTTATATCATTCCCCATGACATCACTGTAGATGTATGACAAGTTGGTCAGTTATGCCATTCCCCAGGATGTCACTGTTGATGTATGACAAGTAGTTCAGTTATGCCATTCCCCAGGCCATCACTGTTGGTGTATGACAAGTAGTTCAGTTATGCCATTCCCCATGACATCACAGTTGATGTATGACAAATAGTTCAGTTATGCCATTCCCCAGGCCATCACTGTAGATGTATGACAAGTAGGTCAGTTATGCCTTTCCCCAGGACATAACTCTTTTTGTATGACATGTAGGCGAGTTATGCCATTTCCTAGGCCATCACTGTTGGTGTTTGACAAGTAGGTCAGTTATTTCATTCCCCAGGACATCACTGTTGGTGTATGACAAGTAGGTCGGTTATGCCATTCCCCAGGACACCACTGTTGGTGTATGACAAGTAGGTCAGTTATGCCATTCCCCAGCACATCACTGTTAGTGTATGACAAGTAGGTCAGTTATGCCATTCCCCAGGACATCACTGTTAGTGCATGACAAGTAGGCCAGTTATGCCATTCCCCAGGACATCACTGTAGGTGTATGACAAGTAGGTCAGTTATGACATTCCCCAGGACATCACTGTAGATGTATGACAAGTAGTTCAGTTATGCCATTCCCCAGGCCATCACTGTTGGTGTATGACAAGTAGGTCAGTTATGCCATTTACCAGGAAATCACTGTTGGTGTATGGTAATTAGGTCAGTTATGCCATTCCCATGACATTGTAGATGTACGACAAGTAGGTCAGTTATACCATTCCCCATGACATCACTGTATGTATATGACAAGTAGGTCAGTTATGCCATTCCCCATGACATCATTGTTGGTGTATGACAAGTAGATCAGTTATGCCATTCCCCAGGACATCACTGTTGGTGTATGACAAGTAGTTCAGTTATGCCATTCCCCAGGACATCACTGTAGGTGAATGACAAGTAGGTCAGTTATGCCATTACACAGGACATCACTGTAGGTGTATGACAAGTAGGTCAGTTATGCCATTCCCCAGGACATCACTGTAGGTGAATGACAAGTAGGTCAGTTATGCCATTACACAGGTCATAACTGTAGGTGTATGACAAGTAGGTCAGTTATGCCATTCCCCAGGACATCACTGTAAGTGTATGACAAGTACATCACTGTAGGTGTATGACAAGTAGGTCAGTTATGCCATTCCCCAGGACATCACTGTAAGTGTATGACAAGAAGGTCAGTTATGCCATTCCCCGGGCCATAACTGTAGGTGTGTGCCAAGTATGTCATTTATATCATTCCCCATGACATCACTGTTGGTGTATGAAAAGTAGATCAGTTATGCCATTCCCCAGGCTGTCACTCTTGTTGTATGACATGTAGGCCAGTTATGCTATTCCCCAGGCCATAAGTGTTGGTGTATGGTAAGTAGGTCAGTTATGCCATTCCCCAGGCCCTCACTGCTGGTGTATGACAAGTAGGTCAGTTAGGCCATTCCCCATGACATCACTGTAGGTGTATTAAAGAAGGTTAGTTATGCCATTCCCCAGGCCATCACTGTAGGTGTATGACATGTAGGCCAGTTATGCCATTCTCCAGGACATCACTGTAAGTGTATGACAAGAAAGTCAGTTATGCCATTCCCCAGGCCATCACTGTTGGTGTATGATAAGTAGGCCAGTTATGTCATTCCCAAGGCCATCACTGTACGTGTACAACATGTAAGCCAGTTATGCCATTCCCCAGGACGTCACTGTAGGTGTATGACAAGAAGGTCAGTTATGCCATTCCCCAGGCCATCATTGTTGGTGTATGACAAGAAGGTCAGTTATGCCATTCCCCAGGACATCACTGTATGTGTATGACAAGTAGGTCAGTTATGCCATTCCCCAGGACGTCACTGTAGGCCTATGACAAGTAGGCCAGTTATGCCGTTCCCCAGGACATCACTGTATGTGTATGACAAGTAGGTCAATTATGCCATTCCCCAGGACATCACTGTAGGCGTATGACAAGTAGATAAGTTATGCCATTACCGAGGCCATCACTGTAGGTGTATGACAAGAAGGTCAGTTATGCCATTCCCCAGGACATCACTGTAGGCGTATGACAAGTAGATAAGTTATGCCATTACCGAGGCCATCACTGTAGGTGTATGACAAGAAGGTCAGTTATGCCATTCCCCAGGACATCACTGTATGTGTATGACAAGTAGGTCAGTTATGCCATTCCCCAGGACATCACTGTAGGCATATGACAAGTAGGTCAGTCAGGCCATTCCCCCAGGACATCACTGTAGGCGTATGACAAGTAGGTCAGTTATGCCATTCCCCAGGACATCACTGTATTTGTATGACAAGTAGGTCAGTTATGCCATTACTGAGGCCATCACTGTATGTGTATGACAAGTAGGTCAGTTATGCCATTCCCCAGGACATCACTGTAGGCATATGACAAGTAGGTCAGTTATGCCATTCCCCATGACATCGCTGTTGGTGTATGACAAGTAGGTCAGTTATGCCATTCCCCAGGACATCACTGTATGTGTATGACAAGTAGGCCAGTTATGCCATTCCGCACGACATCGCTGTAGGTGTTTGACAAGAAGGTCAGTTATGTCATTCCCCATGACAGCACTGTAGGTGTATGACAAGTAGGTCAGTTATGACATTCCCCATGACATCACTGTATGTGTATGACAAGTAGGTCAGTTATGGCATTCCCCATGACATCACTGTATGTGTATGATAAGTTGGTCAGTTATGCCATTCCCCAGGCCATCACTGCTGGTGTATGACAAGTATGTCAGTTATGCCATTCAACAGGCCATCGCTGTAGGTGTATGGCAAGTAGGTCAGTTATGCCTTTCCCCAGGACATCACTGTTGGTGTATGACAAGTAGGTCAGTTATGCCATTCTGACATCACTGTTGGTGTATGATAAGTAGGTCAGTTATGCCATTCCACTGTGTTTCAATGTCTGACATTAGTACTTTTAAATTTTACAGATCTTTTGTAAACAGAGCACAGATCCATTACATCATGTGTAGATTTGCACCTGGTAATAGGTTTTTGATCCGACATTTTTATGCTTAGTTACAGCCCTTCTTCAAATTAATATGGAAAGGAAGATTGAAATTTAATTTCTATTTAAAAACAAATTTGTAGCGACTACTTCTTGAAAACTATAAGTGATATTTGATATGGGACTTTTTCTAAAATGATCTTCATAACATGATGTATGTCCCTATTATTTTAACATGGCTGCTTCGGCCATCTTTGTTTACATAGAGTTAAATAGTAAAAACTTGTAGCGACTACTCCTCTGAAACTACTTGATAGATTTTCTTGAAACTTCACAGGAATGTTGATCTAGCTATCAAAAACCTATCAGTAGAGCTTCAAGGTCATTGACCTCTTGTTTAAATGCGTTTTTAGAAACAAAAATCATTTGTGTTCTTGGATGCATTCAGCGTTTATAAAGGAAACTATGCTTCATTTAAATGCACGGAACAAACACAACAGAATGTGTGCATTTAAAATGTGTGCATTTAAATGCACAAATGGAGAAAATGCATTTACATTCGTTCATGCAGCATTTACTAATCGCAACATCTCTCAAGTTTAAATTACTCATGATATCTATCACGAGTCGGCGACTTATGTTTATGTGATCATATTCAAAAATGGGTCTTTCTGTTGACATTATTTGGTGGTGCACATGATGATTATTCTGCTTATTTCCGGGTTTAAAATGTAAAAGGTCTCCCCATGCTACGAATCAGTAGTGTTATTTTTACTGGTCCTTTGGGACCAACAAGCCCAATATGGGTGACTTTGAAGTAGAATACCGCTTAAGCCGGGGCTAAGGGGCATGAGAGGTGTTGCTTCTGACATTACCTCTCATGAACAGACTCAATAAAACCGAGTTTGCTGCTCTATTCTCTTAATTGTGTTTGTTGCTCAACTTTATCAGTATTTATTATGTTAGTTTCATCAAAAATGTAACATACATAACACTAGATAATGATATACTGGCTGTTTTTTTATCAACATTATTTTTATCAACATTATTTTAGTTTTATGTTGAAATAATTGAAAGTTTGTGCTACACAATAAATACAAGATTTCCCATTTTGAATCAGTAAAAATTAAAGTAAATGTGTAATCGTGCTTCAGTGGTTCTAAAACACCATTTACACAGTGTAATTCATTATATTAAAATAATGAAAAACGCTCTTCGTTCAAATTGAGATTTTAATTATCGACTCAAAAGGATAATACTAGAAGTTATCCGAAATAGCGAAATGCATCTGTGTTCGTTTCGTTCCTTTCCTTCGTTTCGTTCGTTATCGGCGTTTATCGTTTTAAAAATTGCATTCATCGTTCATTTTTAGCTCAACTGATCAGAGATCAGCGGAGCTTATGCCGTGGTGCGCCGTCCGTCTGTCCGTCTGTCTGTAAACTTTTATTTGTAGCGACTACTCCTCTGAAACTACTGGATGGATATTCATGAAACTTTACAGAAATGTTGCCCATGAAGTCTAGTTGATCCTAGCAAAAATTCATGTTGATGTAAAATCCGAGATGGCCACCAAAGCTAAAAATAGAGTTTTAAAATATAAGTTTGTAGCGACTACTTCTTGAAAACTATAAGTGATATTGATATGGGACTTTATCTTAAATGATCAGCATGACATGATGTTGGTCCTTTTCAAAAATCGTTTTGATTCGACATTAAACATGGCTGCCAGTGGCCATCTTTGTTTACATAGAGTTAGTTGTATAGTAAAAACTTGTAGCGACTACTCCTCTCAAACTATCTGGCCGATTTTCATGAAACTTTACAGGAATGTTGCTCTTGATGTCTAATTGATCCTAGCAAAATTTCAGATCTGCCAGAAATTCAAGATGGCCGTCACAGCTAAAAATAGATTTTCAAAATACAAGTTTGTAGCGACTACTTCTTGAAAACTATAAGTGATATTGAAATGGGACTTTTTCTAAAATGATCAGCATGACATGATGTTGATCCGAGTCGAACATTATTTTGATTCGACGTTAAACATGGCTGCCAGTGGCCATCTTTGTTTACATAGAGTTATATAATGAAAACTTGTAGCGACTACTCCTCTGAAACTACTTGACGGATTTTCATGAAACTTCACAGGAATGTTGCTAATTGATCCTAGCAAAATTTCAGGTCGGCCGGAAATTCAAGATGGCCGCCACGGCTAAAAATAGATTTTCAAAAAACAAGTTTGTAGCGACTACTTCCTGATATCAAAATCAATCAGTAGAGCTTTAAGGTCATTGACCTCTTGTTAAAAAATAAGTTTGTAGCGACTACTTCTTGAAAAGTATAAGAGATATTGATATGGGACTTTTTCTAAAATGATCAGCATGACATGATGGTTATCTGAGTTTGAACATTATTTTGATTCGAAGTTAAACATGGCTGCCAGTGGCCATCTTTGTTTACATAGAGTTATATAAAGAAAACTTGTAGCGACTACTCCTCTGAAACTACTTGACGGATTTTCATGAAACTTCACACGAATGTTGCTCTTGATGTCTTAATTGATCCTAGCAAAATTTCAGGTCGGCCGGAAAATCAAGATGGCCGCCATGGCTAAAAATAGATTTTCAAAATACAAGTTTGTAGCGACTACTTCTTGAAAACTATAAGTGATATTGATATGGAACTTTTTCTTAAATGATCAGCATGACATGATGGTTATTTGAGTCGAACATTATTTTGATTCGACGTTAAACGTGGCTGCCAGTGGCCATCTTTGTTTACCTAAAGTTATATAATGAAAACTTGTAGCGACTACTCCTCTGAAACTACTTGATGGATTTTCATGAAACTTCACATGAATGTTGCTCTTGATGTCTAATTTATCTTAGCAAAATTTCAGGTCGGCCGGAAATTCAAGATGGCCGCCATGGCTAAAAATAATTTTTTAAAAAATAAGTTTGTAGCGACTACTTCTTGAAAACTATAAGAGATATTGATATGGAACTTTTTCTAAAATGATCAGCATGACATGATGGTTGTCCGAGTCGAACATTATTTTGATTCGAAGTTAAACATGGCTGTCAGTGGCCATCTTTGTTTACATAGAGTTATATAATGAAAACTTGTAGCGATTACTCCTCTGAAACTACTTGACGGATTTTCATGAAACTTCACAGGAATGTTGCTCTTGATGTCTAATTGATCCTAGCAAAATTTCAGGTCGGCCGGAAATTCAAGATGGCCACCACGGCTAAAAATAGATTTTCAGAAAACAAGTTTGTAGCGACTACTTCCTGAAATCAGAATCAATCAGTAGAGCTTCAAGGTCATTGACCTCTTGTTTAAAACAATAAACGCTGAAAACAAACGCAGCAAATGAAACGAACGCAAATGCATTTTTAAAATATAGATCGTACAACGTTCATTCTGCATTCGTTCTGCGTTCATTTTCCGTTCGTTCAACATTCGTTCTGCGTTCGTTCTGCATTTATTTGGGATACTTGAACACAACTGGGTCTGTACAAGCTCTAGAAAATGAATAAGTTGAGAAACATAGACCCAATAAGAAGTTGCTCGGGGAACATCCCCATCTAAATGGGGATAATTAACAATATCAAAATTAAAATCATCTCTCTTGTCATAAATTTTGCTAATTATTTCACCATTTTCAATAGAGAGATGTAAATCGAGAAAAGAAGCGTTAATATCAGAAATATTAGCTTTGTTAAGTTGAAGTTCTTATATATTATTAACCATAGTAGAAAAGAAAGGGTTGTCAATGTTCAATATGTCATCCAGATACCAAGAGGTGTCATTAAAGGCTTCAATAACATCTGCCTGGGTATCTTAAGAAAGACTCAACATGAAATCTCTTTCATAGCAATATAAATACAAATCTGCGACAAGGGGTGCACAGTTCGTACCCATAAGGATACCAACTGTAACTGTCGTAGAAAATACTTGACGCTGTAAGGGAGAAACCATGGCATTAGAATTGCAATCGTCAGAAAACCGTGACATTTTTAGATCACCTGAGCCAAAGGCTCAAGGTGATCTATTGGGATCACTCTTCGTCCGTCCGTCCATACGTCGTCTGTCGTCGTTAACTTTTCTTCAAACAATTCTCCTCAGAAACCGCTTGGCCAATTTTGACCAAACTTCACATGGATGATCCTTAGATGAATGACTTTTAGATTTGTTAAAATTAGGTCAGCGCGTCATCCAAGATGGCCACCATTACCATATATGATTGAAACCTTAAAAAATCTTCTTCTCAAGAACTGCTGGACAGATTTCAACAGTTTTTCTTTTAAAATGATCGCCAACACCTAGACTATCTAGTTTGTTCAAATGAAGTCCCCAGGGTTAAAACTTGCCATACCCTCGGGATCCAAAGTTTGTATATTGAGATTTTTTCATAGACTTATATAGGAAAAAACTTTAAAAAATCTTCTTCTCTGAAACTACAAGGCACAGAGCTTTCATGTATTACATGTAGCATAAGCTTATTGTCCTCTACTAAGTTTGTTCAAATGGTGACCTTGGGGTCTAATTTGGCCATATATTTTCTCTGAAACTGCAAGAGCCAGTTGTTTAATATTTTGCATTTGCTATAAGCTTACGGTCCTCTATCAAGTTTGTTCAAATTGTGACCCTGACATCAAATTTGGTCCCGCCCCGGGGGTCACATTTTTACATAGGCTTGTATAGGGAAAAACTGAAAAAAAATAATTCTCTGGAACTAAAAGAGCCAGAGGTTTAATATTTTGCTTTTGCTATAAGCTTATGGTCCTCTACCAAGTTTGTTCAAATGGTGACCCTGGTGTCAAATTTGGCCCCGCTCCGGGATCACAGTTTTACACAGACTTATATAGGAAAAAAATCTTCTCTGAAACTGCAAGAGCCAGAGGTTTAATATTTTGCATTTACTATAAGATTATGGTCCTTTACCAAGTTTTTAGATCACCTGAGCTGAAGGCTCAAGGTGATCTATTGGGATCACTCTTCGTCCGTCGTCGTCGTTAACTTTTGCTTCAAACAACCTCCTCAGAAACCGCTTGACCAATTTTGACCAAACTTCACGTGGATGATCCATAGATAAATGTTTTTTAGATTTGTTAAAATTAGATTAGCGTGACATCCAAGGTGGCCGCCATTACTATATATGGTCGAAACATTAAAAAATCTTCTTCTCAAGAACCTCTGGACAGATTTCGAAAGTGTTTCCTTTAAAATGGTCGCCAATGCCTAGAATATCAAGTTTGTTCAAATGAAGTTCCCAGGATCAAAAATGGCCGTGCCTCGGGAGTCCAAAGTTTGTATATTGGGAATTTGCATGTTTTTCATAGACTTATATAGGGAATTTGCATGTTTTACATAGACTTATATAGGGGGAAAAAAAAAAAATATCTCTGGAACTACAATAGCCAGAGGTTTAATATTTTGCATTTACTATAAGATTATGGTCCTTAATCAAGTTTTTTCAAATGGTGACCCTGGGGTCACATTTGGCCCCGTCCCGGGCGTCACAGTTTTACATAGATTTATGTAGTATTTTTTTTTTAAAAATCTCCTTCTCTGAAACTACAAGAGCCAGAGGTTTAATATTTTGCATTTACTATGAACTTATGGTCCTTTACCAAGTTTATTCAAATGGTGACCCTGGGGTCACATTTGGCCCTGCCCCAGGGGTCACATGTTTTACATAGACTTGTATAGAGAAAAACTTAAAAAATCTCCTTCTCTGAAACCACAAGGCACACAGCTCTCATATATTACATGTAGCCCTGGGGTCACATTTGGCCATGCCCCAGGGGTTACACTCTAGCACCTTCATTTTGTATTTGAACTTTACGAAACTTTGTCAGTGTCTTTATATCAATGTTGTCAACACAACAGAGGCCATATTTCTTGAACAATCTTAACCAAACTTGCACAGATTGTATATGACCATGAGATTTCGAAGAAATTCGATAATGGACCAGTACTCAGGTGATCGATATAGGGCCATCTTTGCCCTCTTGTTTCAAATGGTGTGTCCGCCCCGGGCGTCACAGTTTTACATAGACTTGTATGGGGGAAAAACATAAAAAAATCTTCCTCTCTGAAACTGCAAGAGCCAGAGATTTAATATTTTGCATTTGCTATAAGCTTATGGTCCTCTACCAAGTTTGTTCAAATGGTGACCCTGGGGTCAAATTGGGCCCCGCCCTGCTGGTCACAGTTTTACATAGACTTATATAGGAAAAACTACAAGAGCCAGAGGTTTAATATTTTGCATTTACTATACTTTTATTGTCCTTTACCAAGTTTGTTCAAATGGTGACCCTGGGGTCATATTAAGCCCCGCCCCAGGGGTCACATGTTATACATAGACTTGTATAGGGAAAAACTTAAAAATCTTCTTCTCTGAAACCACAAGGCACACAGCTCTCATATTATATGTAGCCCTGGGGTCACATTTGGCCCTGCCCCAGGTGTTACACTTTAACACCTTCATTTTGTATTTGATCTTTACCAAACTTTGTCAGTGTCTTTATATCAATGTTGTTAACACAACAGAGGCCACATTTCTTGAACTATCTTAACCAAACTTGCACAGATTGTATATGACCATAAGATTTAGAAGAAGTTCGATAATGTGCTATTACTCAGGTGATCGATTTAGGGCCATCTTGGCCCTCTTGTTATACAATGACATTGTTTTGACGAATAACTGTATAATACATGCAGATTGCCTTTCCGTGGCACAACCGATACCACTATTGTTGCGCAACCATGACTGGTTTTCGTCGAGAATCCATTTGCGCTGATACCGGGTTTGCACATAGAGAGGACATACAGAGGACATAGACTTGTATAGGGAAAAACTTAAAAAATCTTCTTCTCTAAAACTGCAAGAGCCTGAGGTTTAATATTTTGCATTTGCTATAAGATTATGGTCCTCTACCAAGGTTGTTCAAATGGTGACCCTGTATTATATAGACTTTTATAGGGAAATACATACAAAATATTCTTCTGAAACTACAAGAGCCAGAGGTTTAATATTTTTGCATTTACTATAAGCTTATGGTCCTCTATCAAGCTTGTACAAATGGTGATCCTGGGGTCACATTTGGCCCCGCCCCAGGAGTCACATGTTTTACATAGACTTTTATAGGGATAATCTTTAAAAAATCGTCTTCTCAGAAACAGCTTGTAGTCTAGTAAATATATGAAAATATGGGCCGAACCCAGGACAAATTAGTACACAATTGAAACCAACTTTTTTCCAAAGGGAAATCCACACAGAATGAGGAAATGAAAGTAGAGAAATATCGAAGTTAAGGTTTTTGAGAAAAACTTCACATGGATGATCCTTAGATGAATGTTTTTCAAATTTGTTAAAAGTTAAAACGTTACATCCAAGGTGGAACTTGAAAAATCTTCTTTTAAATTGTTAGCATGGAGTTATGGGTTTAAATTTTGGTTGAGGGTATTGTTGTGTTTTGTACTTAAAAGGTATTGAAAGGAATTTAATGATGAAACCCCTTGATATAAGAGCCATTTTAGCTTGTAGAGCATCCTCATTTGTATTGCTCATACATCGCTTCTATTTGTTTATAGATTGCTTGTATGAAGGGAGATTCCACGTTTTCTGATTGTATATCAGGTGTTTAAGTGTTATTGTCTGAAAAAGCGAATAGTCAAGCTGCGCTGTTTTCCGACAGCTCTTGTTCGACATAGATTTTCTATGATCATTATCTTCAAAGGACTACACTTGTCTTGTCACCTAAACTCCTCCTACAGATTTGTAAGATTGCTTCCAAACTGGACACAGGTCTTCACATCATGTGCAGATGTGATTCAGGCAGTAACAAAATTATCTGACAATCTTAAGCAGTCTTTCTCAACGTTAAATTTGTTTATGCATCCTGCAACTATGGTCAACCAAACTCCTCCTACTATTTTCTATGAATTGCTTCCAAATTTTGTACACTGCTTGCGTAATTGTGCACCTGGCAATTCATTTATGATCCGACAACTTTTGAAAAATTTATGGCCTTTTTTTAACTTAAGTTTTCTATATGTCATCATTGCCTACAAAGTATGACAATTGTTGTTGACAGTAGTTGTCACCTGAACTCCTCTGACAGCCTTTTATTAGCTCGACTTTTTCGAAGAAAAGAAAAAGACCTATTGTCATCACTTGATCGCCATCATCTGCGATTGTTTCCAGGTTAAAGTTTGTATATAAGCTTGTTTCTTCGAAACCACTTTACATAATGGATTGAAACTTCAAACATGTATTCAGTATCATTAGACACATCATACAGCCAGCTTTTATAACTCTTTTATTTTAGCAAAATTATGGCCCATTTTATACTTAGAAAATTTGGTTAAAATTAATTTGTATGTAAGCTTGTTGTTTAAATTGTGTATGTAAGCTTGTATTTCCAAAACTGCATAATGGATTAAAACTTGACACATGCATTCGGCATCATTAGACAACATCATACAGCCAGGTTCTTTAACTCATGCTTTTGTTTTAACAAAATTATGGCCCGTTTTATTCTTAGAATATTTGGTTAAAGTTTGTATGTAAGCTTGTATCTCTGTAACTCCTTAACATAATGGATTGAAACTTTACACATGTATTCAGCATCATTATACAACATCATACAGCCAGGTTCTCTAACTCATGCTTTTATTTTAACAAAATTATGGCCTCTTTTATACTTAGAATATTTGGTTAAAGTTTGTATGTAAACTTGTATCTCCGAAACTACTTAACATAATGGATTGAAACTTCACACATGTATTTGGCATCATTATACAACATTATACAGCCAGGTTCTATAACTCATACTATTATTTTAACAAAATTATGGTCCCTTTTATACTAACAAAATTTGATTAACAAGTGCAATAATTCTGTTCTGCAGTTAAGCAAAATTATGCCCAACATCATAGTTTCCCAATAAAGAAACAAGGCCTTGAAAGTGCTTCTTGTAATAAAAACAACTTGAAATATAAAATAGATTACTTAAAATGCTTTACCGGTATTCAGTACACACATGATAAGGATAAACTATCTGCGTTCAAATAGTTGATGAACATCCAGTGTGGCATAGCTCAGATCAGTACAATTTCTGTTTTGCAATAATGACTTGTCAAATTTTGATAGTAAGCAAAAGCTCCTTTGCTATAACGAATTCGTTATATTATTGTTTCCAAATTCGTTTACAGATATAGCGAACCTTGGTTATAGTGAAGTATTTTTTGAGGTCTCCAAGAATTCGTTATAAGCAAGTTCTACTGAATTAGAAAACACCTCTCTAGTTGCATTTTGAACGAAGCTTATTATGTTTGTAGAGCTTTCTCAAGCTCAGGCATTTGGGCTTCTTATTTTTTTAATATGATTTGTATACCTTGTAGGAATTAAAGGCTATATGGACATGGGTGGACAAGAGATGGTGGCTGGCTACACCGATGGGCGCATCTCTGAAGATGATTATGTCATCGATTGGCGCAACAAATCAGAGCAGGTGTCTGAAGTTAAGCCAAGTGAAGACATTACCTTACCAGGTAACCATGAACATTAATTCAGATAAAGGATACATTTTAACTTGGGCACACTGTATTGTACCTTGACAAATCCCAGGTAGACTCTCCCAGTATTTTACAAAGACACCACTGAAAACATTATCAAGAGATGTCAAGCTTTGTTGGAGAAATGTTAATTAACAACTAGGTATGGAATGACTACTCTAATACTGGTAGATCCGTTATGGTAGTAAACAACTAGGTCTGGAATGATTACTCTAATACTGGCAGGTCAGTTTGGTTAGTAAACAACTAGGTCTGGAATGATTACTCTAATACTGGCAGGTCAGTTTGGTTAGTAAACAACTAGGTCTGGAATGATTACTCTAATACTGGTAGGTCAGTTAGGGTAGTGAACAACTAGGCCTGGAATGAGTACTCTTAATACTGGCAGGTCAGTTTGGGTAGTGAACAACTAGGTCTGGAATGATTACTCCAATACTGGCAGGTCAGTTTGGGTAGTGAACAACTAGATCTGGAATGATTACTCTAATACTGGCAGGTGAGGTAGGGTAGTAAACAACTAGGTCTGGAATGATTACTCCAATACTGGCAGGTCAGGTAGGGTAGTAAACAACTAGGCCTGGAATGAGTACTCTAATACTGGAAGGTCAGTTTGGGTAGTTAACAACTAGGTCTGGAATGATTACTCTAATACTGGCAGGTCAGTTAGGGTAGTGAACAACTAGGTCTGGAATGATTACTCTAATACTGGTAGGTCAGTTTGGGTAGTTAACAACTAGGTCTGGAATGATTACTCTAATACTGGTAGGTCAGTTAGGGTAGTGAACAACTAGGTCTGGAATGATTACTCTAATACTGGTAGGTCAGTTTGGGTAGTAAACAACTAGGCCTGGAATGATTACTCTAATACTGGTAGGTCAGTTTGGGTAGTAAACAACTAGGCCTGGAATGATTACTCTAATACTGGTAGGTCAGTTTGGGTAGTAAACAACTAGGCCTGGAATGATTACTCTAATACTGGTAGGTCAGTTTGGGTAGTAAACAACTAGGCCTGGAATGAGTACTCTGATACTGGAAGGTATGTTAGAGTAGTTAGCAACTAGGTCTGGAATGATTACTCTAATACTGGTAGGTCAGTTAGGTAGTAAACAACTTGGCCTGGAATGATTACTCTCATACTGGTAGGTCAGTTTGGGTAGTAAACAACTAGGCCTGGAATGATTACTCTAATACTGGTAGGTCAGTTTGGGTAGTAAACAACTAGGCCTGGAATGATTACTCTAATACTGGTAGGTCAGTTTTGGTAGTAAACAACTAGGCCTGGAATGAGTACTCTAATACTGGAAGGTATGTTAGAGTAGTTAGCAACTAGGTCTGGAATGATTACTCTAATACTGGTAGGTCAGTTAGGGTAGTAAACAACTAGACCAGGAATGAGTACTCTAATAGTGGCAGGTCAGTTAGGGTAGTCAACAGCTAGGTCTGGAATGATTACTCTAATACTGGCAGGTCAGTACTTTAATACTGGCAGGTCAGTTAGGCTAGTTAACAGCTAGGTCTGGAATAATTACTATAACACTGGCAGGTCAGTTACAGTAGTAAACAACTAGGCCTGGAATGATTACTCTAATACTGGCAGGTCAGTACTTTAATACTGGCAGGTCAGTTAGTGTAGTTAACAACTAGGGCTGGAATGATTACTCTAATACTGGCAGGTCTGTTAGAGTAGTTAACAAGTAGGCCTGGACAGACTACTCTAATACTGGCAGGTCAGTTAGGGTAGTAAACAACTAGGCCTGGAATGTGTACTCTAATACTGGCAGGTCAGTTAGAGTAGTAATCAACTAGGCCTGGAATGAGTACTGTAATACTGGCAGGTTAGTTAGTGTAGTTAACAACTAGGCCTGGAATGAGTACTCTAATACTGACAGGTCAGTTAGGGTAGTAAACAACTAGGCATGGAATGATTACTCTAATACTAGCAGGTCTCTTAGGGTAGTAAACAACTAGGCCCGGAATGATTACTCTAATACTGGTAGGTCAGTTAGGGTAGTAAACAGCTAGGCCTGGAATGATTACTCTAATAGTGGTAGGTCAGTTTGGGTAGTTAACAACTAGGTCTGGAATGATTACTCTAATACTGGTAGGTCAGGTAGGGTAGTAAACAACTAGGTCTGGAATGATTACTCTAATACTGGCAGGTCAGGTAGGATAGTAAACAACTAGGTCTGGAATGATTCTCTAATACTGGTAGGTCAGGTAGGGTAGTGAACAACTAGGTCTGGAATGATTACTCCAATACTGGCATGTCAGGTAGGGTAGTAAACAACTAGGTCTGGAATGATTACTCCAATACTGGCAGGTCAGGTAGGGTAGTAAACAACTAGGCCTGGAATGATTACTCCAATACTGGCAGGTCAGTTAGGGTAGTAAACAACTAGGTCTGGAATGATTACTCTAATACTGGCAGGTCAGGTAGGGTAGTAAACAACTAGGCCTGGAATGATTACTCCAATACTGGCAGGTCAGGTAGGGTAGTGAAAAACTAGGTCTGGAATGATTACTCTAATACTGGTAGGTCAGTTAGGGTAGTAAACAACTAGGTCTGGAATGATTACTCCAATACTGGCAGGTCAGGTAGGGTAGTGAACAACTAGGTCTGGAATGATTACTCTAATACTGGTAGGTCAGTTTGGGTAGTTAACAACTAGGTCTGGAATGATTACCCTAATACTGGCAGGTCAGTTAGGGTAGTGAACAACTAGGTCTGGAATGATTACTCTAATACTGGTAGGTCAGTTTGGGTAGTAAACAACTAGGCCTGGAATGATTACTCTAATACTGGTAGGTCAGTTTGGGTAGTAAACAACTAGGCCTGGAATGATTACTCTTATACTGGTAGGTCAGTTTGGGTAGTAAACAACTAGGCCTGCAATGATTACTCTAATACTGGTAGGTCTGTTTGGGTAGTAAACAACTAGGCCTGGAATGAGTACTCTAATACTGGAAGGTATGTTAGAGTAGTTAGCAACTAGGTCTGGAATGATTACTCTAATACTGGCAGGTCAGTTAGGGTAGTGAACAACTAGGTCTGGAATGATTACTCTAATACTGGTAGGTCAGTTTGGGTAGTTAACAACTAGGTCTGGAATGATTACTCTAATACTGGCAGGTCAGTTAGGGTAGTGAACAACTAGGTCTGGAATGATTACTCTAATATTGGTAGGTCAGTTTGGGTAGTAAACAACTAGGCCTGGAATGATTACTCTAATACTGGTAGGTCAGTTTGGGTAGTAAACAACTAGGCCTGGAATGATTACTATAATACTGGTAGGTCATTTTGGGTAGAAAACAAATAGGCCTTGTATGATTACTCTAATACTGGTAGATCAGTTTGGGTAGTAAACAACTAGGCCTGGAATGAGTACTCTAATACTGGAAGGTATGTTAGAGTAGTTAGCAACTAGGTCTGGAATGATTACTCTAATACTGGTAGGTCAGTTAGGTAGTAAACAACTAGGCCTGGAATGATTACTCTAATACTGGTAGGTCAGTTTGGGTAGTAAAAAACTAGGCCTGGAATGATTACTCTAATACTGGTAGGTCAGTTTGGGTAGTAAACAACTAGGCCTGGAATGAGTACTCTAATACTGGAAGGTACGTTAGAGTAGTTAGCAACTAGGCCTGGAATGATTACTCTAATACTGGTAGGTCAGTTTGGGTAGTAAACAACTAGGCCTGGAATGAGTACTCTAATACTGGAAGGTACGTTAGAGTAGTTAGCAACTAGGTGTGGAATGATTACTCTAATACTGGTAGGTCAGTTAGGGTAGTAAACAACTAGGCCAGGAATGAGTACTCTAATAGTGGCAGGTCAGTTAGGGTAGTCAACAACTAGGTCTGAAAAGATTACTCTAATACTGGCAGGTCAGTACTTTAATACTGGCAGGTCAGTTAGGCTAGTTAACAGCTAGGTCTGGAATGATTACTATAACACTGGCAGGTCAGTTAGAGTAGTAAACAACTAGGCCTGGAATGATTACTCTAATACTGGCAGGTCAGTACTTTAATACTCTCAGGTCAGTTAGTGTAGTTAACAACTAGGGCTGGAATGATTACTCTTATACTGGCAGGTCTGTTAGAGTAGTTAACAAGTAGGCCTGGACAGACTACTCTAATACTGGCAGGTCAGTTAGGGTAGTAAACAACTAGGCCTGGAATGAGTACTCTAATACTGGCAGGTCAGTTAGAGTAGTAAACAACTAGGCCTGGAATGAGTACTGTAATACTGGCAGGTTAGTTAGTGTAGTTAACAACTAGGCCTGTAATGAGTACTCTAATACTGGCAGGTCAGTTAGGGTAGTAAACAACTAGGTATGGAATGATTACTCTAATACTAGCAGGTCTCTTAGGGTAGTAAACAACTAGGCCCGGAATGATTACTCTAATACTGGTAGGTCAGTTAGGGTAGTAAACAGCTAGGCCTGGAATTATTACTCTAATACTGGTAGGTCAGTTTGGGTAGTTAACAACTAGGTCTGGAATGATTACTCTAATACTGGTAGGTCAGTTTGGGTAGTTAACAACTAGGTCTGGAATGATTACTCTAATACTGGTAGGTCAGTTTGGGTAGTTAATAACTAAGTCTGGAATGATTACTCTAATACTGGCAGGTCAGTTAGGGTAGTAAACAACTAGGTATGGAATCATTACTCTAATACTAGCAGGTCTCTTAGGGTAGTAAACAACTAGGTATGGAATCATTACTCTAATACTAGCAGGTCTCTTAGGGTAGTAAACAACTAGGTATGGAATCATTACTCTAATACTAGCAGGTCTCTTAGGGTAGTAAACAACTAGGCCCGAAATGAATTCTCTAATACTGGTAGGTCAGTTAGGGTAGTAAACAACTAGGTATGGAATGATGACTCTAATACTAGCAGGTCTGTTAGGGTAGTAAACAACTAGGCCCGAAATGAATACTCTAATATTGGTAGGTCAGTTAGGGTAGTAAACAACTAGGTCTGGAATGATTACTCTAATAGTGGCAGGTCAGTTCGGGTAGTCAACAACTAGGTCTGGAATAATTAATCTAATACTGGCAGGTCAGTACTTTAATACTGGCAGGTCAGTTAGGCTAGTTAACAGCTAGGTCTGGAATGATTACTATAACACTGGCAGGTCAGTTAGAGTAGTAAACAACTAGGCCTGGAATGATTAATCTAATACTGGCAGGTCAGTACTATAATACTGGCAGGTCAGTTAGTGTAGTTAACAACTAGGGCTAGAATGATTACTCTAATACTGGCAGGTCTGTTAGAGTATTTAACAAGTAGGTCTGGAATGACTACTCTAATACTGGCATGTCTGTTAGAGTAGTTAACAACTGTGGCTGGAATGATTACTGTAACAATGGCATGTCTGTACTCTAATACCAGCAGGTAAGTAAGGATAGTAACAACTAGGCCTGGAATGAGTACTATAATACTGGCACCTCAGTTAGGGTAGTTAACAACTATGCCTGGAATGAGTACTCTAATACTGGCAGGTCAGTTAGGGTAGTTAACATCTAGGCCTGGAATGAGTACTCTAATACTAGCAGGTCTGTTAGAGTAGTTAACAAGTAGGCCTTGACATACTACTCTAATACTGGCAGGTCAGTTATGGTAGTAAACAACTAGGCCTGGAATGAGTACTGTAATACTGGCAGGTTAGTTAGTGTAGTAAACAACTAGGCCTGGAATGAGTACTCTGATACTGGCAGGTCAGTTAGAGTAGAAAACAACTAGGCCTGGAATGAGTACTGTAATACTGGCAGGTCAGTTAGAGTAGTTAACAAGTAGGCCTGGACAGACTACTCTAATACTGGCAGGTCAGTTAGGGTAGTTAACAACTAGGCCTGGAATGATAACTCTAAAACTGTCAGGTCAGTTAGGTTAGTTAACAGCTAGGCCTGAAATGATTACTCTAATACTGGCAGGTCAGTTAGGGTAGTGACCAACTTTTCCTGGAATGATTACTATGATGCTGGAAGGTCAGTTAGGGTAGTTAACAACATGGCCTGGAATGATAACTCTAATACTGGCAGGTCAGTTAAGGTAGTTAACAACAAGGCCCGGAATGATTACTCTAATACTGGCAGGTCAGTTAGGGTAGTTAACAACTAGGCCTGGAATGATAACTCTAAAACTGTCAGGTCAGTTAGGTTAGTTAACAGCTAGGCCTGAAATGATTACTCTAATACTGGCAGGTCAGTTAGGGTAGTGAACAACTTTTCCTGGAATGATTACTATGATGCTGGAAGGTCAGTTAGGGTAGTTAACAACATGGCCTGGAATGATAACTCTAATACTGGCAGGTCAGTTAAGGTAGTTAACAACAAGGCCCGGAATGATTACTCTAATACTGGCAGGTCAGTAAGATAGTTAATAGTTTACAACTATGCCTGGAATGATTACTCTAAAACTGGCAGGTCGGTTAGGGGAGTTAACAATTAGGTCTGGAATGAATACTCTAATACTGGCAGGTCTGTTAGGGCAGAAACAACTAGACCTGGAATGAGTACTATAAAACTTGCAGGTCTGTTAACGTATTAAACAACTAAGTCTGAAATCATAACTCTTAATACTGGCAGGTCAGTTAGGGTAGTTAACAACTAGGTCTGAAATGAGTGCTCTAATACTGGCAGGTCAGTAAAATAGTTAATAGTTACAACTGTGCCTGGAATGATTACTCTAATACTGGCAGGTTAGTTAGGGTAGTTAACAAGTAGGCCTGGAATGAGTACTCAAACATTGGCAGGTCTGTTGGAGTAGTTAACAACTAGGCCTGGAATGATTACTCTAATACTGGCAGGTCAGTTAGAGTACCTAACAACTAGGCCTGGAATGATTACTCTAATACTTGTAGGTCAATTAGTGCAGTCACCTACTAGGTCTGGAATGATTACTCTAATACTGGCAGGTCTGTTAGAGTAGTTAACAACTGTGGCTGGAATGAGTACTGTAACAATGGCATGTCAGTACTCTAATACAGGCAGGCCAGTAAGGGTAGTAAAGAACTAGGCCTGGAATGAGTACTATAATACTGGCACCTCAGTTAGGGTAGTTAACAACTAGGCCTGGAATGAGTACTCTAATACTGGCAGGTCAGTTAGGGTAGTTAACATATAGGCCTGGAATGACTACTCCAATACTGACAGGTCAGTTAGTGTAGTTAACACCTAGGCCTGGAATTAGTACTCTAACACTGGCAGGTCTGTTAGAGTAGTTAACAACTAGGCCTGGAATGAGTACTATAATAATGCCAGGTCAGTTAAAGTGGTAAACAACTAGGTCTGCAATAATTTGTCTAATACTGGCAGGTCAGTTAGGGTAGTGAACAGCTAGGCTGGAATGATTACACTAATACTGGCAGGTCTGTTAAAGAAGTAAACATCTAGGTCTGGAATGAGTACTCTAATACTGGCAGGTCTGTTAAAGTAGTTAACAACTGTGTCTGGAATGAGTACTGTAACAATATCATGTCAGTACTCTAATACTGGCAGGTCAGAAAGGATAGTAAACAACTAGGCCTGGAATGAGTACTATGATACTGGCACCTCAGTTAGGTCAGTTAACAACTAGGCCTGCAATGAGTACTCTAATAATGGCAGGTCAGTTAGAGTAGTTAACATATAGGCCTGGAATGAGTACTATAATACTGGAAGGTATGTTAGAGTAGTTTACAAGTAAGCCTGGAATGACTACTCTAATACTGGCAGGTCAGTTAGTGTAGTAAACAACTAGGCCTGGAATGATTACTCTAATACTGGTAGGTCAGTTAGGGTTGTTAACTACTAGGCCTGGAATGATTACTCTTAATACTTGCAGGTCAGTTAGTGAAGTCACCAACTAAGCCCAGCATGAGTACTCTAATACTGGCAGGTCAGTTAGGGTAGTTAACAACTAGATCTGAAATGAGTGCTCTAATACTGGCAAGTCAGTAAGATAGTTTACAACTGTGCCTGGAATGATTACTCTACAACTGGCAGGTCAGTTACGGGAGTTAACAATTAGGTGTGGAATGAATACTCTAATACTGGCAGGTATGTTAAGGCAGTAAACAACTAGACCTGGATTGAGTACTCTCATACTGGCAGGTATGTTAGAGTAGTAAACAACTAGGCCTGGAATGATTACTATAAAATTGGCAGGTCTGTTAACATAGTAAACAACCAGGTCTGGAATCATTACTCTAATACTGGCAGGTCAGTAAGGGTAGTTAACAACTAGGTCTGAAATGAGTGCTCTAATACTGGCAGGTCAGTAAAATAGTTAATAGCTAACAACTGTGCCTGGAATGATTACTCTTATACTGGCAGGTCAGTTAGGGTGGTTAACAACTAGGCCTGGAATGAGTACTCTAATACTGGCAGGTCTGTTAGAGTAGTTAACAAGTAGGCCTGGAATGACTAGTCTAATACTGGTAGGTCAGTTAGGGTAGTTAACAACTAGGCCTGGAATGAGTACTCTAATACTGGCAGGTCTGTTAGAGTAGTAAACAACTAGGTCTGGAATGATTTCTCTAATACTGGCAGGTCAGTTAGGGTAGTGAACAACTAGGCTGGAATGTGTACTCTAATACTGGCAGGTGAGTTAGTGTAGTTAACAACTAGGCCTGGAATTAGTACTCTAACACTGGCAGGTCTGTTAGAGTAGTTAACAACTAGGCCTGGAATGAGTACTCTAATACTGCCAGGTCAGTTAGAGTAGTAAACAACTAGGTCTGGAATAATTTCTCTAATACTGGCAGGTCAGTTAGGGTAGTGAACAACTAGGCTGGAATGATTACTCTAATACTGGCAGGTCTGTTAGAGAAGTAAACAACTAGGTCTGGAATGAGTACTCTAATACTGGCAGGTCTGTTAGAGTAGTTAACAAGTAGGCCTGGAATGACTACTCTAATTCTGGCAGGTCTGTTAGAGTAGTTAACAACTGTGGCTGGAATGAGTACTGTAACAATGGCATGTCAGTACCTTAATACTGGCAGGTCAGTAAGGGTAGTAAACAACTAGGCCTGGAATGAGTACTATAATACTAGCACCTCAGTTCGGGTAGTTAACATCTAGGCCTGGAATGAGTACTCTAATACTGGCAGGTCAGTTAGGGTATTTAACATCTAGGCCTGGAATGAGTACTCTAATACTGGAAGGTATGTTAGAGTAGGTAACAAATAGGCATGGAATGAATACTCTAATACTGGCTGGTCAGTTAGGGTAGTAAACAACTAGGCCTGGAATGAGTACTCTAATCCTGCCAGGTCAGTTAGTGTAGTTAACAACTAGACCTGGAATCAGTACTCTAACACTGGCAGGTCTGTTAGAGTAGTTAACAACTAGACCTTGAATGATTACTCTAATACTGTCAGGTCAGTTAGAGTAGTTAACAACTAGGCCTGAAATGATTACTCTAATACTGGCAGGTCAGTTAGGGTAGTTAACAACTTTTCCTGGAATGATTACTATAATACTGGCAGGTATGTTAGAGTAGTAAAGAACTAGGCCTCGAACGATTACTCTAATACTGGTAGGTCAGTTAGGGTTGTTAATTACTAGGCCTGGAATGATTACTCTAATACTTGCAGGTCAGTTAGTGCAGTCACCAACTAGGCCCAAAATAAGTACTCTAATACTGGCAGGTCAGTTAGGGTAGTTAAGAACTAGGTCTGGAATGATTACTCTAAAATGGCAGGTCAGTTAGGGTAGTCAACAACTAGATCGGAAATGAGCGCTCTAATACTGGCAGGTCAGTAAGATAGTTAATAGTTTACAACTGTGCCTGGAATAATTACTCTAATACTGGCATTTCAGTTAGGGGAGTTAGGTAATGAATGAGTACTTTAACACTGGCTGGAAGATCAGTACTCTAATACTGGCAGGTCAGTTAGGGTAGTTAACAATTAATCTGGAATGATTACTCTAATACTGGCAGGTCAGGTAGAGTAGTAAACAACTAGGTATGGAATGAGTACTGTAACACTGGCAGGTCAGTACTCTAATACTGGCAGGTCAGTTAGAGTAGTAAACAACTAGGTATGGAATGAGTACTGTAACACTGGCAGGTCAGTTAGAGTAGTAAACAACTAAGTCTGGAATGATTGCTCTAATACTGTCAGGTCAGTTAGGGTAGTTAACAACTAGGCCTGAAATGATTACTCTAATTCTGGAAGGTCAGTTAGGGTAGTGAACAACATTTCCTGGAATGATTACTCTGATACTGTCACTTCAGTTAGGGTAGTTAACAACAAGGCCCAGAATGATTACTCTAATACTGGCAGGTCTGTTAGGGTAGATAACAACACGGCCTTGATTGATTACTCTAATACTGGTAGGTCAGTTAGGGTTGTTAACTACTAGGCCTGGAATGATTACTCTAATACTTGCAGGTCAGTGCAGTCACCAACTAGGCAGAGCATGAGTACTCTAATACTGGCAGGTCAGTTAGCGTAGTTAAGAATGACTACTGTAATACTGTCAGGTCAGTTAGGGTAGTAAACAAGTAGGCCTGGAATGAGTACTCTAATAGTGGCAGGTTAGTTAGGGTAGTTAACATCTAGGCATGGAATGAGTACTCTAATACTGGAAGGTATGTTAGAGTAGTTAACAAGTAGACCTTGAATGATTATTCTAACACTGGCAGGTCAGTAAGGGTAGTTAACAACTAGGCCTGGAATGATTACTCTAATACTGTCAGGTCAGTTAGGATAGTTAACAACTAGGCCTGAAATGATTACTCTAATACTGGTAGGTCAGTTACGGTTGTTAACAACTTTTCCTGGAATGATTACTATAATACTGGCAGGTATGTTAGAGTAGTAAACAACTAGGCCTCGAAGGATTACTCTAATACTGGTAGGTCAGTTAGGGTTGTTAATTACTAGGCCTGGAATGATTACTCTAATACTTGCAGGTCAGTTAGTGCAGTCACCAACTAGGCCCAAAATGAGTGCTCTAATACTGGCAGGTCAGTTAGGGTAGTTAAGAACTAGGTCTGGAATGATTACTCTAAAATGGCAGGTCAGTTAGGTTAGTTAACAACTAGATCTGAAATGAGCGCTCTAATACTGGCAGGTCAGTAAGATAGTTAATAGTTTACAACTGTGCCTGGAATGATTACTCTAATACTGGTAGTTCAGTTAGGGGAGTTAGGTAATGAATGAGTACTTTAACACTGGCTGGCAGATCAGTACTCTAATACTGGCAGGTCAGTTAGGGAAGTTAACAATTAATCTGGAATTAGGGTTGTTAACTACTAGGCCTGGGATGATTACTCTAATACTTGCAGGTCAGTGCAATCACCAACTAGGCCCAGCATGAGTACTCTAATACTGGCAGGTCAGTTAGCGTAGTTAAGAATGACTACTGTAATACTGTCAGGTCTGTTAGAGTAGTTAACAACTAGGCCTGGAATGAGTACTCTAATACTGGCAGGTCAGTTGGAGTAGTAAACAACTAGGTCTGTAATGATTACTCTAGTACTGGCAGGTCAGTTAGGGTATTTAACAATTAGGGCTGGAATGATTACTCTGATACTGTCAGGTCAGTTAGGGTAGTTAACAACTTTTCATGGAATGATTACTCTGATACTGGCAGGTCAGTTAGGGTAGTTAACAACAAGGCCCGGAATGAGTACTCTTATACTGGCAGGTCAGTTAGGGTAGTTAACAACACCGCCCGGAATGATTACTCTAATACTGGCAGGTCAATTAGGGTAGTTAACAAATAGGCCTGCAATAATTACTATAGAACTGGCAAGTATATTAGAGTAGTAAACAATTAGGCCTGGAATGATTACTCTAATACCGGTAGATCAGTTAGGGTTGTTAACATCCAAGCCTGGAATGATTACTCTAATACTTGCAGGTCAGTGAGTGCAGTCACCAACTAGGCCAAGAATGAGTACTCTAATACTGGAAGGTCTGTTAGGGCAGTAAACAACTAGACCTGGAATGAGTACTCTCATACTTGCAAGTATGTTAGAGTAGTAAACAACTAGGTCTGGAATAAATACTCTAATACTGGCAGGTCTGTTAGGGCAGTGAACAACTAGACCTGGAATGAGTACTCTCATACTGGCAGGTATGTTAGAGTAGTAAACAACTAGGCCTGGAATGATTACTCTAATACTGGTAGGTCAGTTAGGGTTGTTAACTACTAGGCCTGGAATGAATACTCTAATACTTACAGGTCAGTTAGTACAGTCACCAACTAGGCCAAGAATGAGTACTATAATACTGGCAGGTCAGTTAGGGTAGTTAAGAATTAGGTTTGGAATGATTACTCTAATACTGGCAGGTCAGTTAGGGTAGTTAACAACTAGATCTGAAATTAGTTCTCTAACATTGGCAGGTCAGTAAGATAGTTAATAGTTTACAACTGTGCCTGGAATGATTACTCTAATACTGGCAGGTCATTTAGGGTAGTTAACAACTAGATCTGAAATGAGTGCTCTAATACTGGCAGGTCAGTAAAATAGTTAATAGCTAACAACTGTGCCTGGAATGATTACTCTAATACTGGCAGCCCAGTTAGGGTAGTTAACAAGTAGGCCTGGAATGAGTACTCGAACATTGGCAGGTCTGTTGGAGTAGTTAACAACTAGGCCTTAAATGATAAATCTAATACTGCAGGCCAGTTAGGGTACATAACAACTAGGCCTGGAATGATTACTCTAATACTGGCAGGTCTGTTAGAGTAGTTAACAACTGTGGCTGGAATGAGTACTGTAA
This sequence comes from Cyrtodaria siliqua, assembly GCA_037043455.1. Taxonomy (NCBI): domain Eukaryota; kingdom Metazoa; phylum Mollusca; class Bivalvia; order Adapedonta; family Hiatellidae; genus Cyrtodaria; species Cyrtodaria siliqua. The sequence continues at coordinate 88,223 of JAWPHD010005017.1, forward strand.
CAATAGCCTGTCAGTACTCTAATACTGGCAGGTCAGTAAGGGTAGTAAACAACTAGGCCTGGAATGAGTACTATAATAATGGCACCTCAGTTAGGGTAGTTAACAACTAGGCCTGGAATGAGTACTCTAATACTGGCAGGTCAGTTTGAGTAGTTAACATCTAGGCCTGGAATGAGTACTCTAATACTGGAAGGATGTTAGAGTAGTTAACAAGTAGGCCTGGAATGACTGCTCTAATACTGGCAGGTCAGTTAGGGTAGTAAACAACTAGGCCTGGAATGAGTACTCTAATACTGGCAGGTCAGTTAATGTAGTTAACAACTAGGCCTGGAATGAGTACTCTAATACTGGCAGGTCAGTTAGGGTCGTTAACAACTAGGGCTGGAATGAGTACTCTAATACTGTCAGGTCAGTTAGGGTAGTTAACAACTAGGCCTAAAATGATTAATTACTCTAATACTGGCAGGTCAGTTAGGGTCGTAAACAAGTTTTCCTGGAATGATTACTCTGATACTGGCAGGTCAGTTAGGGTAGTTAACAACTAGGCCTGGAATGATTACTCTAATACTGGTAGGTCAGTTAGGATTGTTAACTTCTAGGCCTGGAATGAATACTCTAATACTTACAGGTCAGTTAGTACAGTCACCAACTAGGCCAAGAATGAGTACTCTAATACTGGCAGGTCAGTTAGGGTAGTTAAGAATTAGGTTTGGAATGATTACTCTAATACTGGCAGGTCAGTTAGGGTAGTTAACAACTAGATCTGAAATAAGTTCTCTAATACTGGCACGTCAGTAAGATAGTTAATAGTTTACAACTGTGCCTGGAATGATTACTCTAATACTGGCAGGTCATTTAGGGTAGTTAACAACTATATTTGAAATGAGTGCTCTAATACTGGCAGGTCAGTAAGATAGTTAATAGTTTATGACTGTGCCTGGAATGATTACTCTAAAACTGGCAAGTCAGTTAGGGGAGTTAACAATTACATCTGGAATGAATACTCTAATACTGGCAGGTCTGTTAGGGTAGTTAACAACTGTGCCTGGAATGATTACTCTAAAACTGGCAGGTCAGTTAGGGGAGTTAACAATTAGGTCTGGAATGACTACTCTAATACTGGCAGGTCTGTTAGGGCAGTAAACAACTAGACCTGGAATGAGTACTCTCATACTGGCAGGTATGTTAGAGTAGTAAACAACTAGGCCTGCAATGATTACTATAAAACTGGCATGTCTGTTAATGTAGTAAACAACTAGGTCTTGAATCATTACTCTAATACTGGCAGGTCAGTTAGGGTAGTTAACAACTAGATCTGAAATGAGTGCTCTAATACTGGCAGGTCAGTAAAATAGTAAATAGCTAACATCTGTGCCTGGAATGATTACTCTAATACTGGCAGCCCAGTTAGGGTAGTTAACAAGTAGGCCTGGAATGAGTACTCGAACATTGGCAGGTCTGTTGAAGTAGTTAACAACTAGGCCTTGAATGATGAATCTAATACTGCAGGCCAGTTAGGGTACATAACAACTAGGCCTGGAATGATTACTCTAATACTGGCAGGTCTGTTAGAGTAGTTAACAACTGTGGCTGGAATGAGTACTGTAACAATGGCCTGTCAGTGCTCTAATACTGGCAGGTCAGTAAGGGTAGTAAACAACTAGGCCTGGAATGAGTACTATAATACTGGCACCTCAGTTAGGGTAGTTAACAACTAGGCCTGGAATGAGTACTTTAATACTGGCAGGTCAGTTTGGGTAGTTAACATCTAGGCCTGGAATGAGTACTCTAATACTGGAAGGATGTTAGAGTAGTTAACAAGTAGGCCTGGAATGACTGCTCTAATACTGGCAGGTCAGTTAGGGTAGTAAACAACTAGGCCTGGAATGACTACTCTAATACTGGCAGGTCAGTTAATGTAGTTAACAACTAGGCCTGGAATGAGTACTCTAATACTGGCAGGTCAGTTAGGGTAGTTAACAACTAGGGCTGGAATGAGTACTTTAATACTGTCAGGTTTTGTTTGTTTTTTTTGTTGTTTTTTGTGTTTTTTTCAGTCACTTTTCAGTGGCCCATTTATTCTCCCCGTAATAGGTGGAGCAGGGGTCGGGGAGGACAATCCCCTGCTGCACCGTACAAAAATATAAATATAACATAGCAACAATGATATAATGTACAGTAAATATACAATGTTCAGAAATTATTATGTACAATACATGTATAAAATAATGATATGAAAAATCGAAAGAATATATATCATTTTCTAGGACTGTATGTTTTTGATTTACCATGTTATCTTGGGGAATGCTTTTCAAAACAGTAAAAAAGATGCCTACAAAGAATATTTAAATTTAAAAAAAAACGAAAAAAAAACAAATAGTGTTTTTCATCACTCCATCCATCTCCATAAGTTCCAAACCACTTAGATCTACACTGTCATCATTAACATTACAATAACTAAAAACAAATTGTATTTGTTACTATGCATGTGCCTTGGTAAACACAAGAATTTCTGAGATGCAGGTTGTCTGGCTGATAAGAACAAAAAAAAAAAAAACTAATTCATTATGAGTTTTAGTTCATTCCATATATTGTCAAACACAGCAAGCTTATTATTTCGTGTTGCAATGCATTGAAGACACTTATAAGATTTTTTAATTCTATTTTTAAGAGCCTCAATGCATAATGGGCTTTGCAAACGCTTGGCAGAGAAAATATAATATTTGGTTTCTAGAAGTATGTATAGCTCTGCAGAGGAAAATTTATTTCCAATATTAAATATAAATGATTCTTCTACTAATGATATGTCAATGTTACTTGTTAAAAGCCAAAGTTTAAGTTTAGTGAGTAGAGATTGTGTTTCTGGACATGCCCAAAGCATATGAGTTAAAGTCTCCTGTTGTTGGCAATATTTACATAATGGACTATCAAGTATGTTTATCTTATGTAAAAATCTTCTAGTAGGGAGTATTCTGTGGTTAATTCGTATTTGGAACCATTGTAATGTTGTGCTCTGTGCACATTTGAAGGGGGCTAAATAAATTTCTTTCCAGGTTTCATCTTCTATATGATATATCTCTTCCCATTTGGCTTTTGAAGTTGGTTGATCTAAGTTTTTGTTTAGGATTAGATACATGTCATGGGATCCTTTCTTATTTTTCAAAAAAGGTTGGATATTGCTGGGAATAATCGGGTATGCTATTCTTTTAGGATATTTTTTAATGTTGAATTTATTTGCAAATGTCTTTATAGATGCAATGAGTCCACTGTATTGCATGAAGTTAGCTTTTACATTATAAAGTTTATTAAATTCTTCAATGGAATAAAATGAATCGCTAACCTTTATTAGATCATTTATGTAAAAAACTCCTTTGTCGTACCATTGTTTGTAAAATATTCCTTCACCACCAACTAAAATATTATGATTATAAAACAGCGGGTTGGATAAAAATGTGTGTTCTGTAGGACAATTATAATCCAAGACAGTAACATATGCTTTAAGGACATCTTTCCAGAAATAGTTGCTTATTTTATTTATTAGGGATTCTGCATAAAGCTTACCAAGATTTATAATGTCTTTTAGGTTTAGTATATGGTTCATGGTATTTTGCCATTGTCCATTTTTAAGAGTTAGCCTTCTTATCCATGTTGATTTTAACCCATATATAAATGCTTTCAGATTGATCATTTTCAACCCTCCCTCACTATACTGTTTAATCAAAACACTACTTTTTATTTTCGCTGGTCCCTCCCATAGAAATTCGTAGAACATGTCACTGATTTTTTTAATAATGTAATCGCTAGGGTTTGGAAGAGAGATGAATAAATGGTTAAGAACTGGTAATAATAGAGTTTTTATTACTGTTATTTTACCTAACGGAGTTAAATATCTACGTTTCCAAAGCTTAATTAAATTCTGGATCTTCAAGATCTTATCAGTATAGTTAATATCTAATATCCTGTCTAGGTCTACATTAAAATTAATACCTAATAATTTAAATTGATTGGTTCCCCAAGCCAGCTTCCATCTTGTTTTAATTGAGTCTGTACTGTATTTTTTGGTTCCAATCCAGACAACCTGCGTTTTATCGAAATTAATCCTTAAACCAGATATACTTGCAAAGAAAGATAATTCATTAAGAGTTTCATTGAGAGAGGTCTCTGAACCGTCTAGAATGACTGAAGTGTCATCCGTGAACTGTGATAGTTTAAATTCATAATTGTTAATATGTATACCCTTTATCTTACTATTATTTCTTATCTTTATTGCTAAAATTTCAGCACATAAAATAAAAATGTATGGTGATAATGGATCGCCTTGACGACAACCTCTTCCTATGTTAAAAAATGTTGATAAGTTACCGCCCTGGTTAACAGATAGCTTTGCATTATTATAAAATAACTTTACCCATGATATAATTGAATCACCAAATTTAAAGAATGTTAAAACTCTATAGATATACGCCCATGAAAGTGAGTCAAAGGCTTTTTCGAAATCTACAAGTAATATGAGGCCGGGTAAATTATTGTCCTCTGCAAATTGCATAACATCAAATATCATTCTTGTGTTTTCCCCCATATATCGTCCAGAAATAAACCCTGTTTGGCTTTCATTTATAACCTTGTGAAGAACAGTTTTAAATCTATTTGCTATAGCACCTGAGGCAATTTTATAAACACAATTTAGTAGTGATATTGGTCTGTAATTTTTTAGAAATCGTCTAGGCTTGTTATCCTTAGGTATAAGTGTAATGATTCCTTCTTTCTGAGTAACTGAAAGTTCCCCATTAATGTAACCATAGTTGATTGCCCTCACTACAAAATGCCCTAAGTGTTTCCAGAATACTTTAAAAAAATCTGCCCCAAATCCATCAGAACCAGGGGAACGGTTGTTTTTCATTCCATACAGTGACAAGGAAGCTTGTTTATATGTTAAAATGCCTTCTAGTGAATTAGATTCTTCAACTGTTAATTTTGGAATATCAATTCCTGAAAATGCTTTGTCTAAATCGGTATCTTTTAGCTCAGGATCTCTACTTGAATATAGATTTTCATAGAAGTTTTTTGTTTCGTTTAATATTTCTTTCTGACCTGTAATTATACTGCCATCGGGTTTTTCGATTTTTGGGATAATTTTACTACTAAAATTATGTCTTTCCAAATTACAGAAAAAGTTAGTGGGTTTTTCTCCATCTTCTATAAATTGTGCCCTTGATCTAATAAAATAACCATCCATCTTTTGCTTGCGAAGTAATAAAAGCTCTTCTTTCAACTGTTCTAAAACTGGCAGTTGTTCAGAAGTGAGGTGTTCTTCTAACCGTTTAATTTGATTAGTAAGATCATTCTCATGTGTTTCATTTAATTTTTTTTTGTAGCAGGAGTACGAGATGGATTTTCCTCTTAGTTCCATTAGCAATGTTTCTAAAAATAATTGATCGTTAATTGTAAACTGTAATTCATCATTAGATATGTTAATTATATTATTGATGTTATATACTGGTACAGCGTATTGTAATTTGATTTCCGTTATTTTATTGTTAATAATATCTAAGTATTCGATGTCACTAAGAAGCGAATTGTTGTGTTTCCACAAGGGTTTTCCCTTTATAAATTCTGTAAAATTACAATTTAACATCGTAACGGAATGATCTGACCTATAGCTGGCATCAACTGTACATTTATTTACTGATGAAAGAAGACTTTCTGATATTAAAAAGAAATCAAGTCTTGCTTGTTTTAATGGTGTTTTTTTTCGCCATGTATATCGTTTTAATTGAGGATAAAATTCTCTAAAAGGGTCAATAAGATTACATGTTGATTTTATATCTATTAATTTTTATTATTAATATTTTTATAATTGTAATAATCAAGTTTTGGATCTTGCACCAAGTTAAAATCGCCACACCATATCATATCAATATTATTCAACGTCTCTGCTAAGGTAATTATCTTCTCAAAGAATGAAGGGGAGTCAGTGTTTGGTCCATACAATGAAATAAGAGTTAATCTCTTATTCTCTACTGTGAGATCTACAATTATAAAGTTTCCTTCAGTGTCATCTATATGATTATGTATTTTATAGTCCAAGTCTTTGCTGAATAAAATTGCAACGCCTCGGGCATTGGACTTGCCGGAGCTGAATAAACAGTCATTACCCCATTCTGAGCGAATTAATCTCTCAGTATTCAATGTAGAATGAATATCTTGTAAACAGAATATATGGCACTGTTTGGATTTAATATAATTAAACACATCTAGGCGTTTCTCAGCTGAACCAAGGCCCTGACAATTTACTGATAAAATATTTACATCAGTCATCTACATGTATAGACGAAATGTAGATCAGCAGTATGGAAAGAATGGAGATACATGTAATGTCAAGATGAAAATGAAAAACAAGAAAAAGATGCAGAATGAAAACAGAGTTCTGCATATATCTAAGTGACAGCTAATAAACAGTCACATTTTGGCTAAAACCTATGATTTTATGTGCAAAATTTCAGTCTTAATAATTTAAGCCTTATGTTTAAATTAGACTTTGAAATAAGGGATTTACAGTTTTGCTAATTATTATAGTTGCCTCATATTAAATCATTCAATTACCAGTAGGTTATTTGCTAAATTACTCATAATTATAGTTCTATTTATATTTACACATTACAATACATATTGTGCATCCATAATTATTAAGAGGTTAATATTATTATCTTTCTCATGTTATGGCATTTTATGTCTTATGACATTCCTGTGGCTATATCAAAATACACAAAAACAGTATTTTGGAAAAATTTAAGTCAAGATAAAAAAAAAAAAACTCCAAATATATCAAAGTTTATCTAAACAGTCACTTTTAAATATTTTTAAATACGAATCTCCTATCTGTATTTACTACCCTTGTCGTTATTATAAAAATAGGAATAAATCAAATTGCTACTTGATTGAGACATTGTGTAAAAGTTATGTCCTCATTTTATCCACAAATATTTATGCAGTTAAGTTTGTCACCTGACATTACCTGAGTAAAATAACAGTAAATCCATGTGTAACCTGGTCCATTACAACTATTGAGTAATCAATTAAATACTATTAAAAACATCACTATTAAACACCTATACTGTATGATCTGGCTAGCACTGTCAGCATTTATATTGAATAGGGTCAACACTGAAGTATTGTTCATTGTCCATGTCTTTACTATATTATACTCTCCCATAGCATCACACTTTATTAATGCATGTTCTAAAAAATGTCACACGGTATTAGATAGTAAAAGACAAAGAGAGAAATGAATAAACACAAAATCCTTTCATTTCACCGGAATAGATTGTGGTATTAGTCTTGCAGTTATATTTCGTAAGCACAATCATGCAAAAAAAAGCAAAAAGAAAAACAAAAGCATATAGTATACTCCTTAATAAAAAAGAACAATCGCTCTACACCGTCCACAGAATATTGTCAAAATTATTAAATTAAGTGAAAAGTTTAATCCGTAAATCACTACCGTTCTCTTTCATTTTTTAATAATATCCAGAATGTCATCAAATAAGTCAAATTTGTGGCGGGTTCCGTCTGCTGTCCTTCCATATACGGCTCCATTGAAATACCAGGCCTGGTCTATTTGTGTATGGGAAACAAGGCGTTGGATCAGCTGGGCTTTTAATTTGGTAACATCGTCCACGAGTCGGTTTCCACGGGCTTTGAAGGCAGAACGGTGCCTCATTACTTTTGCCTTCTCATTGTTATTGATTAATTTAATCAAGAGTGGTTTGGCACGTCCAGGTTTCCCAGGTATCCGGTGTATTGCCATGATTTTTGATGAGTCAGTGGCGATACCCTCCTTATTGAATAGGCCCGATACCTCGGAGATGAGGTCTGCTTCTGTTTCGGTGTCCTTTTCTGGTAAGTCCATTACCTTAATATTGTTCTTGCGTGAGTACTGCTCATTGTGGTTTCCTTTCGCAAGTGCTTGTTTGGACCTAGTGTCGCTATCTTCAATTTTTATATTTTGAGTCTTTATTTGGCTTTTAATGTTTATGAGTTCCTTCTTCAAGGAGGTATTCTCAGCCTCAAGATGCTTCACTATCTCATTCAACGCTTTAGTTTTCTCCTCAACTTTCACCGAAATGGTCATCTCCATATTTTCATTTAAGTCCGAGATGATTTTTGAGATTGTTTTTTTTATAAAGTTTTCCATCTCATCCTTTTTCAAGAGTTTGGAGAGATGTTCCTTTACAGATTTCATATCTTCAGACAGGCTTTCCAGTTGGTGACTCATCATTGCCATTTCCTCGACACTCGAGTTAGGGGATACTTCTGAATTTGTCCGCTTTGATGCCGGAGGCTTGTTAGCCGAAGTAGTGTTCACTGTCCCAGTGTTTCCCTTTGCCAGTTAGGGTAGTGAACAACTAGGTCTGGAATGATTACTCTAATACTGTCAGGTTAGTTAAACAACTAGGCCTGAAATAGATTACTCTCTAATACTGGGCAGGTCAGTTAGGGTCGTTAACAACTTTTCCTGGAATGATTACTCAGATACTGGCAGGTCAGTTAGGGTAGTTAACAACAAGGCCTGGAATGATTACTCTAATACTGGCATTGTCAGTTAGGGTAGTTAACAAATAGGCCCAGAATGAGTATTCTAATACTTGCAGGTCAGTTAGGGTAGTTAAGAACTAAAGTCTGGAATGATTACTCTAAAATGACCGGTGAGTTAGGGTAGTTAACAATTAGATCTGAAATGAGTGCTCTAATACTGGCTGGTCAGTAAGATAGTTAATAATTTACAACTGAGCCTGGAATGATTTCTTTTAATACTGGCAGGACAGTTAGGTAGTTAACAAATAGGCCTGCAATGATTACTATAATACTGGCAGGTATGTTAGAGTAGTAAACAACTAGGCCTGCAATGATTAAACTAATACTGGCAGGTTAGTTAGCGTAGTTAACAACTAGGCCTGAAATGATTACTCTCACAACTGGCAGATCTGTTAGAGTAGTTAACAACTAGGCCTGGAATGAGTACTCTAATACTGGCAGGTCTGTTAGAGAAGTAAACAACTAGGTCTGGAATGAGGACTCTAATACTGGCAGGTCTGTTAGCGTAGTTAACAACTAGGCCTGAAATGATTACTCTCACACTGGCAGATCTGTTAGAGTAGTTAACAACTAGGCCTGGAATGAGTACTCTAATACTGGCAGGTCTGTTAGAGAAGTAAACAACTAGGTCTGGAATGAGGACTCTAATACTGGCAGGTCTGTTAGAGAAGTAAACAACTAGGTCTGGAATGAGGACTCTAATACTGACAGGTCTGTTAGAGAAGTAAACAACTGTGGCTGGAATGAGGACTCTAATACTGGCAGGTCTGTTAGAGAAGTAAACAACTGTGGCTGGAATGAGTACTGTAACAATGGCATGTCAGTACTCTAATACCGGCAGGTCGGTAAGGGTAGTAAACAACTAGGCCTGGAATGAGTACTATAATACTGGCACCTCAGTTAGGGTAGTTAACAACTAGGCCTGGAATGAGTACTCTAATACTTAATACTTGCAGGTCAGTTAGGGTAGTTAACATCTAGGCCTGAAATGATTACTCTAATACTGACAGATTAGTTAGGGTATTTAACAACTTTTCCTGGAATGATTACTCTGATACTGGCAGGTCAGTTAAGGTAGTTAACAACAAGGCCCTGAATGATTACTCTAATACTGGCAGGTCAGTTAGGGTAGTTAACAACACCCGGAATGATTACTCTAATACTGGCAGGTCAGTTAAGGTAGTTAACAAATAGGCCCAGAATGAGTACTCTAATACTGGCAGGTCAGTTAGGGAAATTAAGAACTAGGTCTGGAATGATTACTCTAAAATGACAGGTGAGTTAGGGTAGTTAACAACTAGATCTGAAATGAGTGTTATAATACTGGCAGGTCATTAAGATAGTTAATAGTTTACAACTGTGCCTGGAATGATTACTCTAATACTGGCAGGTCATTTAGGGTAGTTAACAACTAGATCTGAAATGAGTGCTCTAATACTGGCAGGTCAGTAAGATAGTTAATAGTTTACAACTGTGCCTGGAATGATTACTCTAAAACTGGCAAGTCAGTTAGGGGAGTTAACAATTACATCTGGAATGAATACTCTAATACAGGCAGGTCTTTTAGGGTAGTTAACAACTGTGCCTGGAATCATTACTCTAAAACTGGCAGGTCAGTTAGGGGAGTTAACAATTAGGTCTGGAATGAATACTCTAATACTGGCAGGTCTGTTAGGGCAGCAAACAACTAGACCTGGAATGAGTACTCTCATACTGGCAGGTATGTTAGAGTAGTAAACAACTAGGCCTGAAATGATTACTCTCACACTGGCAGATCTGTTAGAGTAGTTAACAACTAGGCCTGGAATGAGTACTCTAATACTGGCAGGTCTGTTAGAGAAGTAAACAACTAGGTCTGGAATGAGTACTCTAATACTGGCAGGTCTGTTAGAGTAGTTAACAACTAGGCCTGGAATGAGTACTCTAATACTGACAGGTCTGTTAGAGAAGTAAACAACTAGGTCTGGAATGAGTACTCTAATACTGGCAGGTCTGTTAGAGTAGTTAACAACTGTGGCTGGAATGAGTACTGTAACAATGGCATGTCAGTACTCTAATACTGGCAGGTCGGTAAGGGTAGTAAACAACTAGGCCTGGAATGAGTACTATAATACTGGCACCTCAGTTAGGGTAGTTAACATATAGGCCTGAAATGATTACTCTAATACTGACAGATTAGTTAGGGTATTTAACAACTTTTCCTGGAATGATTACTCTGATACTGGCAGGTCAGTTAAGGTAGTTAACAACAAGGCCCTGAATGATTACTCTAATACTGGCAGGTCAGTTAGGGTAGTTAACAACACCCGGAATGATTACTCTAATACTGGCAGGTCAGTTAAGGTAGTTAACAAATAGGCCCAGAATGAGTACTCTAATACTGGCAGGTCAGTTAGGGAAGTTAAGAACTAGGTCTGGAATGATTACTCTAAAATGACAGGTGAGTTAGGGTAGTTAACAACTAGATCTGAAATGAGTTCTCTAATACTGGCTGGTCAGTAAGATAGTTAATAATTTACAACTGTGCCTGGAATGATTACTCTAATACTGGCAGGTCAGTTAGGATAGTTAACAACAAGTTCTGGAATGATTACTCTAATACTGGCAGGTCAGTTAGGGGAGTTAGGTAAGTTAGGTATGGAATGAGTACTTTAACACTGGCAAATCAGTACTCTAATACTGGCTGGTCAGTTAGGGTAGTTAACAACTAAGTCTGAAATGATTACTCTAATACTGGCAGGTAGAGTAGTAAACAACTAGGTATGGAATGAGTACTGTAACACTGGCAGGTCAGTACTCTAATACTGGCAGGTCAGTTAGAGTACTAAACAACTAGGTGTGGAATGAATACTGTAGCACTGGCATGTCAGTACTCTAATACTGGTAGATCAGTTAGGGTAGTTAACAGCTAGACCTCGAATGATTACTCTAACACTGGCAGGTCAGTTAGGGTAGTAACAACTAGGCCTGTAATTAGTTCTCTAATACTGGTAGGTCAGTTAGGGTAGTTAACAACTAGGCCTGGAATGATTACCCTAACACTGGCAGGTCAGTACCCTAACACTGGTAGGTCAGTTAGGGTAGTTAACAATTATGTCTGGAATGATTACTCTAATACTGACAGATCAGTTTGTGTAGTTAACAACTAGGCTTGGAATGAGTACTCTAATACTGGCTTGTCTGTTAGGGTAGTTAACAACTTGGCCTGGAATGAGTACTCTAATACTGGCAGGTCAGTTAGAGTAGTAAACAACTAGGTATGGAATGAGTAATGTAACACTGGCAGGTCAGTACTCTAGTTCTTGCAGGTCAGTTAGGGTAGTTAACAACTATGTCTAGAATGATTACTCTTATACTGGCAGGTCAGTTAGGGTAGTTAACAACTTGGCCTGAAATGATTACTCTAACACTGGCAGGTCTGTTAGGGTAGTTAACATCTAGTTCTGGAATGATCACTCTAATACTGGCAGATCAGTTAGGGTAGTTAACAACTAGACCTTGAATGAGTACTCTAATACTGGCAGGTATGTTATGGTAGTTAACACCTAGGCCTGGAATGAGTTCTGTGATACTGACAGGTCAGTTACAGTAGTAAACAACTAGTCTGGAATAAGTACTCTAATACTGGCTGGTCTGTTAGGGTAGTTAACAACTAGGCCTGGAATGAGTACTCTAATACTGGCAGGTCAGTTTAGGTAGTATACAACTAGGTCTGGAATGTGTACTATAATACTGGCAGGTGAGTTATTGTAGTTAACAACTATGTCTGTAATGATTACTCTAATACTGGCAGGTAAGTTAGAGTAGTTAACAACTATGTCCGTAATTATTACTCTAATACTGGCAGGTCAGTTAGAGTAGTTAACAACTAGGTCTGAAATGATTACTCCAATACTGGCAGATCAGTTAGGGTAGTAAGCAACTAGACCTTGAATGAGTACTCTAATACTGACATGTCAGATAGAGTAGTTAACAACTAGGCCTGGAAGGAGTACTCTAATACTGGCAGGTCAGTTTAGGTAGTATACAACTAGGTCTGGAATGTGTACTATAATACTGGCAGGTGAGTTATTGTAGTTAACAACTATATCTGTAATGATTAGGGTAGTTAACAACTTGGCCTGAAATGATTACTCTAATACTGGCAGATCAGTTAGGGTAGTTAACAACTAGACCTTGAATGAGTACTCTTATACTGGCAGGTATGTTATGGTAGTTAACACCTATGCCTGGAATGAGTACTGTGATACTGACAGGTCAGTTAGAGTAGTTAACAACTAGGCCTGGAAGGAGTACTTTAACACTGTCAGGTCTGTTAGGGTAGTTAACAACTAGACCTTGAATGAGAACTCTAATACTGGCAGGTCAGTTAGAGTAGTAAACAACTAGGTATAGAATGAGTACCGTAACACTGGCAGGTCAGTACTCTAATACTGGCAGGTCAGTTAGGGTAGTTAACAACTATGTCTGGAATTACTTATCTAATACTGGCAGGTCAGTTAGGGTAGTTGGCAACTAGGCCTGGAATGATTACTCTTAACACTGGCAGGTCAGTTAGGGTAGTTAACCTCTACGTCAGGAATGATTACTCTAATACTGGCAGATCAGTTAAGGTAGTTTACAACTAGACCTTGAATGAATACTCTGATACTGACAGGTCAGTTAGAGTAGTTAACAGCTATGCCTGGAATGAGTACTCTAATACTGGCAGGTGGTCTGTTATGGTAGTTAACAACAGGTCTGAAATTAGTGCTTTAATAGTGGCAGATCTGATATGGTAGTCAACAACTAGGCCTGGAATGAGTACTCTAATACTGGCAGATCAGTTACAGTAGTAAACAACTAGTCTGGAATAAGTACTCTAATACTGGCTGGTCTGTTAGGGTAGTTAACAACAGGCCTGGAATTAGTACTCTAATACTGGCAGGTCAGTTAAGGTAGTTTACAACTAGGTCTGGAATGTGTACTATAATATTGGCAGGTCAGTTAAGGTAGTTTACAACTTTGCCTGGAATGAGTACGCTAATACTGGCAGGTCAATTAAGGTAGTTTACAACTAGACCTGAAATGAGTACTCTAATATTGGCAGGTCAGTTAAGGTAGTTTACAACTAGACCTGAAATGAGTCCTCTAATATTAGCAGGTCAGTTAGGGTAGTATACAACTAGGTTTGGAATGAGTACTGTAATACAGGCTGGTCTGTTATGTTAATTAACAAGTAGAACTGAAATGAGTACTCTAATATTGGCAGGTCAGTTAGTGTAGTTAACAACTAGGCCTGGAAAGAGTACTCTAACATTGGCAGGTCAGTTAGGGTTGTATACAACTAGGTTTGGAATGAGTACTGTAATACAGGCTGGTCTGTTATGGTAGTTAACAACTTGAATTGAAATGAGTACTCTAATATTGGCAGGTCAGTTAGTGTAGTTAACAACTAGGCCTGGAAAGAGTACTCTAACACTGGCAGGTCAGTTAGGGTAGAAAACAACTAGGTCTGGAATGATTACTTTAATAAAGGTTGGTCAGTTAGGGTAGTTAGCAACTAGGCCTGGCAAGAGTACTCTAACACTGGCAGGTCAGTTAGAGTAGTAAACAACTTGGTCTGGAATGATAACTCTAATACTGGCAGGTCAGTAAGGGTAGTTAACAACTAGGCCTGGAATGAGTACTCTATTACTGGCAGGTCAGTCAGAGTAGTAAACAACTTGGTCTGGAATGATAACTCTAATACTGGCAGGTCAGTTAAGGTAGTTTACAACTAGGCCTGGAATGAGTACGCTAATACTGGCAGGTCAGTTAACGTAGTTTACAACTAGACCTGAAATGAGTACTCTAATATTGGCAGGTCAGTTAAGGTAGTTAACAACTAGACCTGAAATGAGTACTCTAATATTGGCAGGTCAGTTAAGGTAGTTTACAACTAGGCCTGGAATGAGTACGCTAATACTGGCAGGTCAGTTAAGGTAGTTTACAACTAGACCTGAAATGAGTACTCTAATATTGGCAGGTCAGTTAAGGTAGATTACAACTAGACCTGAAATGAGTCCTCTAATATTGGCAGGTCAGTTAGGGTAGTATACAACTAGAACTGAAATGAGTACTCTGATATTGGCAGGTCAGTTAGTGTAGTTAACAACTAGGCCTGGAAAGAGTACTCGAACACTGGCAGGTCAGTTAGGGTAGAAAACAACTAGGTCTGGAATGATTACTCTAATAAAGGTTGGTCAGTTAGAGTAGTTAGCAACTAGGCCTGGCAAGAGTACTCTAACACTGGCAGGTCAGTTAGAGTAGTAAACAACTTGGTCTGGAATGATAACTCTAATACTGGCAGGTCAGTAAGGGTAGATAACAACTAGGCCTGGAATGAGTACTCTATTACTGGCAGGTCAGTTAGAGTAGTAAACAACTAGGCCTGGAATGAGTACTCCATTACTGGCAGGCCTGTTAGAGTAGTAAACAACTAGGCCTGGAATGAGTACTCTATTACTGGCAGGTCAGTTAGAGTAGTAAACAACTAGGCATGGAATGAGTACTCTATTACTGGCAGGTCAGTTAGAGTAGTAAACAACTAGGCCTGGAATGAGTACTGTATTACTGGCAGGTCAGTTAGAGTAGTAAACAACTAGGCCTGGAATGAGTACTCTATTACTGGCAGGTCAGTTAGGGTAGTAAACAACTAAGCCTGGAATGAGTACTGTATTACTGGCAGGTCAGTTAGGGTAGTAAACAACTAGGCCTGGAATGAGTGGCAGCATTAATAGGCAGTATAAGTATAACACATAAATGGTCATGTATATATGAATATGAAATAACAAAAGACTAGAAAGCCACAAAGCTAGGCCTTGAATGAGTACTCTAATACTGGCAGGTCAGTTGGGTAGTTAACAGCTAGGCCTGGAATGAATACTCTAATACTGGCAGGTCTGAAGGGTAGTTAACAGCTTGGCCTGGAATGAGTACTCTAATACTGGCAGGTCTGTTATCATAGTTAACAACTACGCTTAACAACTACGCCTTGAATGAGTATTGTAACACTGATAGGTCATTACTCTAATACTGGTAGTCAACAACTAGTACTGGAATGAGTTTTCTAATACTGGCAAGTCAGTTAACGTAGTAAAACAACTAGGTTTGGAATGAGTACTCTAATACTGGCAGGTCTGTTAAGGTAGTCAAAAACTAGGACTGAAATGCGTGCTCTAATACTGGCATATCAGTTAGAGTAGTAAACAACTAGGTCTGGAATGAGTACTCTAATACTGGCAGGTCTGTTAGGGTAGTCAACAACTAGGACTGGAATGAGTGTTCTAATACTGGCATATCAGTTAGAGTAGTAAACAACTAGGACTGGAATGAGTACTCTAATACTGGCAGGTCTGTTAGGGTAGTCAACAACTAGGACTGGAATGAGTGTTCTAATACTGGCATATCAGTTAGAGTAGTAAACAACTATGTCTGGAATGAGTACTCTAATACTGGCAGGTCTGTTAGGGTTGTAAACGACTAGGTCTGGAATGAGTACTCTAACACTGGTAGATCAGTAAGATTATTACGCAGCTAGGTCTGGAATGAATACTCTAATACTGGCTGTTCTGTTAGAGTAGTTAACACATAGGACTGGAATGAGTACTAATACTGGCAGGTCAGTAAGAGTAGTAAACAACTAGGTCTGGAATGAGTTCTCTAATACTGGCAGGTCTGTTAGGGTTGTAAACGACTAGGTCTGGAATGAGTACTCTAACACTGGTAGATCAGTAAGATTATTACGCAGCTAGTTCTGGAATGAATACTCTAATACTGGCAGTTATGTTAGGGTAGTAAACAACTAGGTCTGGAATGAATACTCTAATACTGGCAGGTCAGTTAGGGTAGTAAACAACTAGGCCTGGAATTATTACTCAAATACTGGCAGGTCTGTTAGAGTAGTAAACAACTAGGCCTGGAATGATTACTCTAATACTGGCAGGTCAGTTAGTGTAGTAAACAACTAGTCATGGAATGATTACTATAACACTGGCAGGTCTGTTAGAGTAGTAAACAACTAGGCCTGGAATGATTACTATAATACTGGCAGGTCTGTTAGAGTAGTAAACAACTAGGCCTGGAATGATTACTCTAATACTGTCAGGTCAGTTAGGGTAGTAAACAACTAGGCATGGAATGATTACTATACCACTGGCAGGTCTGTTAGGGTAGTAAACAACTAGGCATGGAATGATTACTCTAATACTGGCAGGTTAGTTAGGGTTGTAAACAACTAGGCATGGAATGATTACTCTAATACTGGCAGGTCAGTTAGGGTAGTAAACAACTAGGCATGGAATGATTACTTTAATACTGGCAGGTCAGTTAGGGTAGTAAACAACTAGGCATGGAATGATTACTCTAATACTGGCAGGTCCTTTAGGGTAGTAAACAACTAGGCATGGAATGATTACTCTAATACTGGCAGGTCAGTTAAGGTAGTAAACAACTAGGCCTGGAATGATAACAACTAGGCATGGAATGAGTACTCTAATACTGGCACATCAGTTAGGGTAGTAAACAACTAGGTCTGGAATGATTACTCTAACACTGACAGGTCTGTTAATGTAGTAAACAACTAGGTCTGGAATGAATACTCTAATACTGGCAGGTCAGTTACGGTAGTAAACAACTAGGCCTGGAATGATTACTCTAATACTGGCAGGTTAGTTAGGGTTGTAAACAACTAGGCATGGAATGATTACTCTAATACTGGCAGGTCAGTTAGGGTAGTAAACAACTAGGCATGGAATGATTACTTTAATACTGGCAGGTCAGTTAGGGTAGTAAACAACTAGGCATGGAATGATTACTCTAATACTGGCAGGTCAGTTAGGGTAGTAAACAACTAGGCATGGAATGATTACTTTAATACTGGCAGGTCAGTTAGGGTAGTAAACAACTAGGCCTGGAATAATTACTCTAATACTGGCCGGTCAGTTACGGTAGTAAACAACTAGGCCTGGAATGATTACTCTAATACTGGCAGGTTAGTTAGGGTTGTAAACAACTAGGCATGGAATGATTACTCTAATACTGGCAGGTCAGTTAGGGTAGTAAACAACTAGGCATGGAATGATTACTTTAATACTGGCAGGTCAGTTAGGGTAGTAAACAACTAGGCATGGAATGATTACTCTAATACTGGCAGGTCCTTTAGGGTAGTAAACAACTAGGCATGGAATGATTACTCTAATACTGGCAGGTCAGTTAAGGTAGTCAACAACTAGGCCTGGAATGATAACAACTAGGCATGGAATGAGTACTCTAATACTGGCAGGTCAGTTAAGGTAGTAAACAACTAGGCCTGGAATGATAACAACTAGGTCTGGAATGAGTACTCTAATACTGGCACATCAGTTAGGGTAGTAAACAACTAGGTCTGGAATGATTACTCTTACACTGACAGGTCTGTTAATGTAGTTAACAACTAGGTCTGGAATGATTACTCTAACACTGACAGGTCTGTTAATGTAGTTAACAACTAGGTCTGGAATGAATACTCCAATACTGGCTGGTTGAAAGGAATGAATAAGAATAGCTAACAATGTACTATTCTACCTTATTGCTTGAATTTTGCCCTTACTTTAAAAATGTGAAGTGTTTTATTGGTGAATAAGTAAGGATATTCTGCTTATAATTATGTTTATCCATACATATTGAAAGGTTGTGTTTCTGGGTAGAACTCTCTTTGAATGTCTCTATACACCACTCTTCTTCAGAGTTACCTAATTAGCTTGTCAATTTGCAGCATTAATTTCCTTAAGTCACTATAGTAACTGTTTATTCGGTATTGTTTCAATTCCGATTTAAGTTAATGCTCATGCTTGTAATTTTAGTGATACCAGAGAGACCTCCACCAATTACTAGACCAAAGCTCATTAATCGGAGTGTTCCTGCAATGACAGGGACTTCCATCTATCCAGCCGTGCCACCCAGAACACTGCAGATCAGAACCCCACCTCCTGTACCTGAAGATGAAGATATATTTTTTGCAAGTATGAAAACAGTTCCATATTTGACATTCATTATTTATTCATATACAGCAAGCTTATACATGTCAACTGTGAATGCCATGCACATTTTCTGTCGTTGTTCTTTCGCTTGCAATTACGCTAAATGAGAAGTTCTCCAAGGATATTTAAACAATTTCATGTTTTTTTTTCATAATTTGTATTTGGTTATTTCAGATTGTCTACATACTACAAATGATGTTATCACTGTATAGTGCAGTCATTTCACGTTTGTGGGATGACACTAATGTTACATTAGTGCTACTGTTGCATTTGAAGTTTAGCACTCTTTCCACAGATAGAGGAGTGCAATGAGACATGATAATAAACCATCTCTCAAACCTTCTGATGCTAGAAATTTGCTTTGAATTGAATAAATTTACCAAATTAATGTATGTCTCGATCACCTTTTCAAGGTAAAAGTGGGATATACTTGTAACTTTTCCGTTGGTTGACGTGTAACTTTTCCGTTGGTTGACGGTGAAGTCAAGGGGAAGATGAATGTGTCAGTGTTATGTTCTGGCATTTAGCTCTGTTTCTCAGAAACTGCATGCACTAGATTTAATATATTGGGTGCTACAGCTCATTTATGGTTCCACATATGACCTTGACTTTAAGGTGTTATTACCTACATCAATTTTATGTTAAGTTTTTGCATTTTGCTCTGATTTTCATGCATACACTAATATTTATATATTGGGTAGTACAGCTCAATTACGTAGAGTGGTTCCACAGATGACTTATTCTTTGACTTTTACAGGTCATTAGCTTCGTAAATTGAACATTAAGCCCATGCATTCAAGTCTGTTTCTCGAACTAAATACGCTAAATCAATCAAACTTAAATCATATTTGTATTTTGGGTACCGTAATATGGCTCAGTTAAGCAGACTGGTTCTACAAATGACCTTGACTTTTACAGTTCATTAACTTGATCAATTTAATGTTAAGTTTTTGTGTTTAAGTCTATTTCTACGGAAATAAATACACTAGATCAACGAAAAAAATGAACCATGCTTGTATATATGACATTGTAAATTACCTTGACTTTAACAAGTAAATAACTTTGTAAATTTAACAGAAAGAGTTAGCATTTAACTTAAGTACATCTTATTTGAACACCTCAGTCCTTATGTTCTAAGGAAAATTACTCTTAACTCTCGTTAAATGCGTATTTCTAATCCCAGTCCCTGATACGTGAATCTGTGGATTTCTTTTGTATAACTTATATAAAATAATAACTTCTTTAAGATATCTTATGGATGTATGATATTTCAGAAGCCTTACCGATGGTCCCTAACCCATCTGGTTCTTCAAGTATAGATGAGTTGACCCAGTTACAGGACTCTTACAAAAAAGGAGAGTTCAATCTTGACGATGTTGAGAAACTTTTCCATGCATGGCAGGACAGAAACCGTGAAGGTCCAACCTCTTCCATGAAGGAACGCAAGGTGATCATGCTAATAAGAACTAGAGTTTTGAATTTGACGGCTCGCCATTGCAAATACCCATGTTTTCTTCACACACCACCCATCCTCTCCATCCTCAACCCCAGGGAAGATGTCGAGTTTTAAATAAAAAATCATTTGACATGCTGTGTATGTCTTTCATAGATAACTATTTATACCAGTTAATGTGCAAAAGTATGGAAAAATGACACTGTAATTGAATTATTAGTGTATTTGATACCCCTTCCCCTAGGCCCCACTGATGACATAGGAGGAAACAGTTGTATACAGTGTAATCCCATCATCATGACATTTCATTTAAGACATACTTTTAAAAAATCAATGACACCCTATATTACCTACCCCTGGGCAGACATCAAAGATTGAAATAATAAATTTAAAGTGTTTGGTATGTTGTTAATCTTTCATATACCAAGTTATATGCAAAATTATGAAAAATTAGTGTAAATAAATTTTAAGTGTATTTGACCTTTTGACGCCCCTTTCCCTGGGCCCTATGGGTGACGTAGAAGGGAAACAAATTATAGAGTATAAATCCCATCAACATAACATTCCATTTGAGACATAATTACAAAAACAAAACAAAAAAGACCCCACCCCACCCACTCACCCTGGGCCTTTAAAATAATAAAATCGTTTGATATGTTGTTTATCTTTCATAGACGATTACATGAACCAAGATTATTATGTGCAAAACTGTCAGTGTAATTGAATTTTTAGTGTATTTGACCTTTTGACCCCCACTGAGGGCCCCTGGGTGCTGAGCCAAAAATAATGTTGCTCTTGCAGGCCGTCATCATATGGTAAAGTCATAAACTAAGTTTGGTTGAATTTCGTTCAGCGGTTTAGGAGGAGATATGGTAGCGGTGGGACGGATAAACGGAGGCGATTTTAAAATACCCTGTTTTTTAGCTCGACGGATCAAAGATCAGCAGAGCTTATGCCGTGGTGCGTCGTCTGTCGTCCGTCCGTCTGTAAACTTTTTTTGTGGCGACTACTCCTCTGAAACTACATGACGGATTTTCATGAAACTTCACAGAAATGTTGCTCTTGATATCTAGTTGATCCTAGCAAAAATTCTTGTCGGCAGGAAATTCAAGATGGCCGCCACAGCTAAAAATAGGTTTTAAAAATGCGATTTTGTGGCGACTACTTCTCAAAAAACATAAGAGATATTGATTTGGAACTTTACCAAAATGACTGGCATGACATGTAGTTGGTCCTAACTAAAGTTCATTTTGATTGAATGTCAAACATGGCAGCCAGTGGCCATCTTTGTTTATACAGAGTTATATAGTAAAAACTTGTAGCGACTACTCCTTTGAAACTACTTGACGGATTTTCATGAAACTTGACAGGAATGTTGCTTTTGATGGTTAGTTGATCCTAGCGAAATTTCAGGTTGGCCGGAAATTCAAGATGGCCGCCACGGCTAAAAATAGATTTTTTAAAAAGAAGTTTGTAGCGAGTACTTCTTGAAACTATAAGAGATATTGATATGGGACTTTTTCTAAAAATGATCAGCATGACATGACGTTGATCCTTGTTGAAAATTATTTTAATTTGGCATTAAACATGGCCACCAACAGCCATCTTTGTTTACATAGAGATATATAATAAAATCTTGTAGCGACTACATCTCTGAAACTACGTAACAGATTTTCATGAAACTTCATAGGAATGTTGCTCGTGATGTCTAGTTGATCCTAGCAAGATTTCAGGCTGGCTGGAAATTCAAGATGGCTGCCACGGCTAAAAATAGATTTAAAAAAAAAAAATTGTAGCGACGACCGACTCCTTTAAACTATAAGTGATATTGATTGATATGAATTTTTTTCTAAAATGATCAGTATGACATGGTGTTGGTCCTTGTTGAAAATTATTTTGATTCGACATTAAACATGGCTGCTGTGGCCATCTTTGTTTACATAGAGTTATATACTTTAGTAAAAACTTGTAGCGACTACTCCTCTGAAACTGCTCGACAGATTTTCATGAAATAGGAATGCTGATCTAGCTATCAAAAACCTATCAGTAGGTCATTGACCTCTTGTTTTCAAAAATGTGGATATAATTATAGTGATGTAGTGTAGTGATAATGATGATGACAATATGAGGATAATGGAATACTATTGATTTTTGTGTTGATAATGTTTTTTATGATGAAGATAATTATACTCCCAATTCGAAGAAAATAGGAATCAATTTGTCCGTCTTGTCACGTCCCGTTGTGTCCCCATCGCGTCCCGTCCCCTTGTGTCCCGTCCCGTCGCGTCCCGTTTTATACTTAACAGATAATAGTAATGTGGTTGCATATTTGCTTTTCATTTTTGGTATGGTGTGAAAATACATTATGAAAACCACATAAGGTTACACAGACTTCATAAGGTTGCACTCCACTAATTTTTACATAAGATTCCACTAAGTTTTTAATTATTTGTCCTGTTATTTAACAGATTATGGTTGCATTTTGTCTTTTTCTGTTTGGGATCACTCTTCGTCCGTCGTCATCGTCGTTAACTTTTGCTTCAAACGACTTCTTCCCAGAAACCGCTTGGCCAATTTTGACCAAACTTCACATGGATAATGCATTTTACATTTGTTAAAGTTTGATCAGCGCGACATCCAAGATGGCCGCCATTACCATATACGGTCGAAACCTTAAAAAATCTTCTTCCCAAGAACTGCTGGACAGATTTCGATGCCTAGACTAGCACGTTTGTTCAATTGAAGTCCCAGGGGTCACATTTGGCCACGCCCAGGGTCACATGTTTTACATAGACTTGTATAGGGAAAAACTTAAAAAACCTTCTTCTCTGAAACTACCCGCCCCAGAGGTCACATGTTTTACAAAGACTTACATAGGGAAATTTTAAAAAAATCCTCTTCTCAGAAACAGCTAGATCAATTTTGACCAAACTTCACATTAGGTGAATGTTTTTCAAATTTGTTAAAATTAGGTAAACACGACATCCAAGATGGCCGCCATAGAAAAATCTTTAAATTACTTCTTGTACACTGGGAAGCTAAGGCCGTGGGTTCAAATCCCATTGGAAGTATTTATTTATTTACTTTTTTTTTTTATTATTAGCTCGACTGATCAGAGATCAGCAGAGCTTATGCCATGGTGCGGCATCCGTCGTCCGTCCGTCTGTCCTTCCGTCTGTCCGTAAACTTTTATTTGTAGCGACTACTCCTCTGAAACTACAGGATGGATATTCATGAAACTTTACAGAAATGTTGCCCATGAAGTCTAGTTGATCCTAGCAAAAATTCATGTTGATGCAAAATCCAAGATGGCCACCACAGCTAAAAATAGATTTAAAAAAAAAAAGTTTGTAGCGACTACTTTTTGTCTCGCCTTTTCGAAGAAAGACATAGGTTTCGAAGGTTTCGAAGAAGAGACATAGGTGTTGCTTTTCCAGCGGCGGCGGCGTCAACATTCAAGTTTTGCGTTTAGGTCATTTTCTCACAAACTGTATGCACTAGACCTTTCAAACTTTGCTTATAGTTGTATCATGGGTGGTACATCGCAACGTGAGAAAGCAAATGTGGAAGTGACCTTGACCCTCCAAGCAAAGGGCAGATAACTTACTGATTTTTAGGTTCAACTTTTGCGTTTAGGTCATTTTCTCACAAACTGTATGCACTAGACCTTTCAAACTTTGCTTATAGTTGTATCATGTGTGGTACATCGCAGCGTGACAAAGCAAGTGTGGAAGTGACCTTGACCCTTAAAGCAAAGGGCAGATAACTTACTAATTTTTAGGTTCAACTTTTGCGTTTAGGTCACTTTTTGACAAACTGTATGCACTAGACCTTTCAAACTTTGCTTATAGTTGTATCTTGGGTGGTACCTGGCAACGTGACAAAGCAAATGTGGGAGTGACCTTGACCCTCCAAGCAAAGGGCAGATAACTTAATAATTTTTAGGTTCAACTTTTGCGTTTAGGTCACTTTTTCACAAACTGTATGCACTAGACCTTTAAAACTTTGCTTATAGTTGTATCTTGAGTGGTACATCGCAACGTGACAAAGCAAATGTGGAAGTGACTTTGATCTCCAAGCAAGGGCAGATAACCTTATAATTTTTACCTTCAACTTTGGCGTTTAGGTCACTTTTTCACAAACTGTATGCACTAGTCCTTTCAAACTTTTCTTATAGTTGTATCTTGGGTGGTACATCGCAACGTAACAAAGCAAATGTGGAAGTGACCTTGACCCTCCAAGCAAAGGGCAGATAACTTAATAATTTTTAGGTTCAACTTTTGCGTTTAGGTCACTTTTTTCACAAACTGTATGCACTAGACCTTTAAAACTTTGCTTATAGTTGTATCTTGAGTGATACATTGCAATGTCACAAAGCAAATGTGGATGTGACCTTCACCATCCAAGCAATGGGCAGATAACTTAAATTGTTATAGTTACATCACTTTCTCATGAACTATAATTCATAATAATGCACTAGATGTTTTAAACCTACCTTATAGCTTAATCTTCGGAAGAAAACATATTCTATTTTGACATAGTTGTGTCTTGGGTAGTGCATCTTTTTGGATGCATGTATTTCATCTATGACCTTGACCTACTTTTTGGAGCTGATGATTTTTAGCTCTACTGTCCAAGGGCCTCATTTTTCATCCGATCTTTACCAGACTTTAACAGATTGTTAATATCAATGAAAGCTTGGAGAAGAACGTAAACCAGCCAGACCAGTAACAGCAGAGTTATGGCCCTTGATTTAGTTAAAAATGCTATATTTTGCCTCGTTAATACGATGTAGGGCTATCATTTTTCATCTGATCTTTACCAAACTTTACCAGATGGTTTGCCTTCTTTTTTTTTTAATTATTAGTGTATTTTTTTATTTTTATTTTTTTTAATATATATTATATATATATTTTTTCTTTTTGTTTTTTTCTTTTCTTTTTTTTTATTTTTTATTATTATTATTCCTTTTTTTTTTTTTTTTGTTATTATTGTTTTTTTTTTGTTTTTTTATTCTTTTTTTTGTTTGTTTGTTTGTTATTAGCTCTACTGGCCAAGGGCCAGCAGAGCTTATGGGATGGTGTGTTGTCCGTCTTCCGTCGTCCGTCCGTCGTCCGTCCGTCGTCCGTCGTCCGTTAACTTTTCTTCAAACGACTTCTCCTCAGAAACCGCTTGGCTAATTTTGACCAAACTTCACATGGATGATCCTTAGATGAATGCTTTTTAGATTTGTTAAAATTAGGTCAGCGCTACATCCAAGATGGCTGCCATTACCATATATGGTCGAAACCTTAAAAAATCTTCTTCTCCAGAACCTCTTGACAGATTTCAACAGTTTTTCTTTTAAAATGATCGCCAACGCCGAGACTATCAAGTTTGTTCAAATAAAGTCCCCGGGGTCAAAAATGGCCGTGCCCGGGGGGTCCAAAGTTTGTATATTGAGGTTTTGCATGTTTTTCATATAGACATATAGGAAAAAACTTTAAAAAATCTTCTTCTCTGAAACCACAAGGCACAGAGCTCTCATGTATTACATGTAGCATCAGCTTATGGTCCTCTGCTACGTTTGTTCAAATGGTGACCCTGGGGTTAAATTTGTCCCCGCCCCGGGGGTCACAATTTTACATAGACTTATATAGGATTTTGAAAAAAAAAATCTTCTTCTCGGAAACTACAACAGCCGGAGGTTTGATATTTTGCATTTACTATAAGCTTATGGTCCTTTACCAAGTTTGTTCAAATGGTGACCCTCGGGTCACATTTGGCCCCGCCCCAAGGGTCACATGTTTTACATAGACATGTATAGGGAAAAACTTAAAAAATCTTCTTCTCTGAAACTGCAAGAGCCAGAGGGTTAATATTTTGCATTTGCTATAAGCTTGTGGTCCTCTACCAAGTTTGTTCAAATGGTGACCCAGGGGTCACATTTGGCCCCACCCCGGGGGTCACAGTTTTACTTAGGCTTGTATAGTCAAAAATGAAAAAAAATCTTTTTCTCTGGAACCACATGGCACAGAGCTCTCATGTATTACATGTAGCATCAGCTTATGGTCCTCTACTAAGTTTGTTCAAATGCTGACCCTGAGGTCAAATTTGTCCCCGCCCCAAGGGTCACAGTTTTACATAGACTTATATAGGATCTTTTTTTTTAAAAATCTTCTTCTCGGAAACTACAAGAGCCAGATGTTTGATATTAAACATTTATTATAAGCTAATGGTCCTTTACCAAGTTTGTTCAAATGGTGACCCTGGTGTCACATCTTGCCCCGCCCCAGGGTCACAGTTTTACATAAATGCTTGTATAGGGAAAAAAATCTTCTTCTCTGGAACTGCAACAGCTTAAGGTTTAATATCTTGCATTTGCTATAAGCTTATGGTCCTTTACCAAGTTTGTTCAAATTGTGACCCTCGGGTCACATTTGACCCCGCCCCAAGGGTCACATGTTTTACATAGACATGTATAGGGAAAAACTTAAAAAATCTTCTTCTCTGAAACTGCAAGAGCCAGAGGTTTAATATTTTGCTGTTGCTAAAAGCTTATGGTCCTTTACCATTTTTTTTCAAATGGTGACCCTGGGGTCATATCTGGCCCCGCCCCAGGGGTCACAGTTGTACATAAATGCTTGTTTTAAATTTTTTAATTTCTTTTTTTATTTTATATTTTGTTTATTGATTTATTTATTTTTATTTTATTTTATTTTTTTTTATTTTTTTTTTTTATTTTTTTTTTTTTTATTTTTTTTTTATTTTTTTGATTTTTGATTTTTTGAGTCGCCATGCGTCAGCATGGCTGTCTCCTTGGAATCATGTATGTGTGTATATATGTGTATGATGTGTATAGTGGATTTTGTGAATATGGACTTTTTTAAAACGGATGGAACGCTTTCCCCTTTAACTGCTTCAAATACAACTTAATTTGATAAGATGACTGACATGAACGTTATGTATACCGAGTAATATAACTACTGATTGTGAAATAATGAAATAATTGTAATTGTATACAGTATAAACATGTCTTTTTTGTAGGTTTAACGAAATATTTTGCCCATTAATATCATATGCCCAAATAAGGATGGCTGTTTTACGCACTTCGAGAATGTAGTTCCTTTAACTGCATCAAGTAAAACTTACTTTCATAAGGTGACTGACATGAACGTAATATATACCGAATAATATAACTACTGATTGTGAATAATTGTCATTGTATACAGTATATACGTGCCTTTTTTGAAAAACGAACTGAGATACTAGCGCAATAATACAAGCATATGGCGTGACGTCACGCGCACTTCATCCGGGTAATCGGCAGCGAATTTTATAAACATGGACGAAGTAACGCGAAAGTCAATGCAACAATCACTCAATCCAGAGTTTTTGTAGCTTTATAACCAGATCTTGATGAGAATCTGATTCCTAGGGCATTATTACGAGGGAAAATGCCCCGAAACTTTAACCAAGAACTTGTTCGTTGACTAAAGTGTCGGAAAGGTCACAGGAGCCAGCCTATCGGACAAGAAAGCCGAACTCGTAAAAAGGTAAACAGTAGACCCCGATTGCTTTAGTCTATATTTGACATCGCATAACCCAGTACCATCTCGGTAAATAGTTGGAAATCAAATTTCTCGTTGACACAATAGCGTTATATTAATACAATGAACCCGGAAAAATAATGTTCGCATATTAAATGATGGGTGGGTGGAGTAATGCAGATAATGAATTGTTTTTGAAGTATCGTCTTTCTTAGTTTTTATCTTAGTATCTATCTATTTTATGACCGTCTGCTTAATGAATAGTTCTAAACAACAACAGAAAAAACTTGCAAATAAGACTGAGTTTTTAAGGCGATGGATAATTTTCATGTGGATATTTTATTGCTTTACCGGTGTTCTCGTCATTAAATGTATCCCACACTTACACAAAATAACATAGTGATGATGCAATGATGATTTAAACCTTTGCCTTTCATAATTTAACACGTTTTATTTAATTGTACAATATGAAATGATAAACAGGTTATGTCAAAGGCTGGGGTACCTGCATAAAACTTAAATGTTTGCGTTAAAACAAATGCTAATATTTATGTGAGTACATTTCCCACGTGACCTAATTTCTTCATAAGCAGATGGCCATGTTATGAAAACAGCAGAAGACAATAATGTAGGACTCCATAGTACTGAAAAATATAGATGTTAAGCTGAGGAGGCTGCTCATATTTTTCATAGAAAATAAGTACGGCTTTGTTTCTTCCTGCTCAATAAAAAGCATTAAAATGACTAGCCCTTTATAAAACTAGTTTGTAGGCATAATTATATTACAAGCTATATTTTCTTGTGTACATCTATTCTATGTATCTTCTTTTTGTGTTGTCTGATTTTAAAACACCAATATGGATACATTTAATTTAAATCATAGTCTGATATTTTTTATTTAGAGATTGAGGATGAAGTCCGAGTAAACCCCTTATTTTCACCTACTGAATATCTCAATATACCGGTTGTGAAAGTTATGAATTAATCATCATTGTTTTAAATTCACTTAGCTGATGTTTTTGTATAAAGTAATTATATATTTTTCTTATTTTAAATGTTTCTATTTTATTATAATATGCAACAGCATGTTCCATCAACTTAAGTTTATCAAGTATGTAATTGACGGTGTCATGGTGTTTCTGGGTTGAAATTGTAGAACTTTATAGGTTTGTAAAAAGGTCTTTAGTCAAAAGAAATATGATGAAAAAGCATCTATGCAATAAGTTTGTGTGTGGCAAAATCGATACAGATAATGTCTTTAAAAGTTATTATACGGTTACATCACGATACAGCTGATCTGATACAGTGTATTGGATTAAAATGCATCACAATATACCGGTGTATCATAGATTTGTTGCAGCCCTGTATATTACATGTACACATGAAAATCAAATGCTGGGAGTTAACATTGTATTCTGTCTACTTTCAGAGTAAATCATTATATCCAGAATAAATGGGACAAGAAATATCTGATCAACTCGGACAGAAATTCGATAAAACTATACACCAATGAAACTGTAAATTCCCACCAAGGTTTTGTGCAGGCAATATTGGACCACCCTCCACCTGCTGGCTATACCAACTATCTGGACAATGTGCCCCTTATTGAGGACAGTGACATCTAACAGTATTTCTTCATTAAGTGTGATGGAACAAAGTCAACTGCACAGAAGCATAGGGACAAGGGTTGGATCTTTTATAATTCGAACAAAGTAATCTGTTCAGAGTTTAAGATTGATGTAGATGAACGAAGTCATGATTATTCGAGGAGACGTGGTTGCATCATTTGACTGGGGATTTTTAACTGTTAATTCCAAACCCATAAGGAAATACCCTGTGCACCTTTGCTTAGATGAGCACTGTGGGTCTATACTGGGTGCCAGGTGTATGTGCAAAGCTGGTTTTGGTGGATTTTGTAAACATGTTGCTGCAATCCTCTTTCAAATCATGGACTGTCAACGCGCCGGAAACAAATTTACACCTGCATCTCAGTCGCAGACTTCAAAATTGCAGACATGGCACAAACCAGGGCAGGCAGGCATGCATAAGGTTTGCAGATATTAAAATGGATTCATATAATTATGAAAAGGACAATTAGTGGAAATTCTGGAGGGAAATAATTTCGAACCAGTGCACAATCATGTACCAGAGACTAACTACTCCGACTGAAGCAACAGTCTCATGTTCTCATATAAGTCAGTCAAGTAATTGTTCAATTGTTTCATTTGAAAAAACCTTTAGTGTTACTGCAGCGAGTTGAATTATTACGAAAATAATGTAAAAATTGCTACGTCAGAAGAACAGCAGAATATTTCTAAACATACTGTTGGACAAAGTTCTAGTGGTGAATTTTGGTCCTTTGAACGATCAAAACGTCTTATATCATCTAACTTGAAAGAAATTGCACACTGTACTAAACTTCCAGCCGACAAACTACTGCAACGATTAGCCAGTCCAAAGCCTTTCACCTCGGCTCATACAAATTGGGAAAAACAAGCAGAGCCACTTGCTCAGTACAGAACACTAAAAGAGCAAAAAGGTCACATTGTGTCTGGCCAAGGCATAGGATTAATTCTCAGTCCACATTTCCGATACTTGGTAGCTAGTCCAGACTGGTTAGTTTGTCTTTGTGATACATCATCAGGAATTACAATCAATGGACTTGTTGAGGTCAGATCTTTAAGCAAACATTCAAACTTGCATCAAGGAGAAGATGCAGTCATACACAACATGTTTATTTGTATAAATGAAGAAAATGACAAGCTTGCCATTAAACCAGAGCATGCATATTTTTACCAAATTCAGGGACAACTCCACATATGTAAATTGGTGCGATTTAGTTATATGGACACCTAGGGCCTGGGGTATAGAAATGATTAGAATTAAGAGAGATGTGCAATTCTGGAATATACTTATTACCACAACTGACCACCTATTTTCATTACATGTTGCCATTCTTGGCTAAACAAAATTAAATCAGTTGTGAGAAAGCGAATTGTGTTCCGCTGTATTTTACTTCTATTTTACTAGGGCTGCAATGATACACTTTGCTAATGATGCTTGTAATGGCAAAACAATATGTATTGACAATTCATGATGCAGAATGATATGTATCGTGATACAGTTGGATAACTGATTTACGTTAAAATGGCCAATAAAGCTAGAAAATGAAATATATACATATTTCGTCGTTTTTAAATCGCAATAAATACCTATGATAATATGCATGTGGTCAGAGAAATCATAGCAATATATCATGAGCAGTGTAATGTTGCAGCCCTACACTTGACTATTGAAATGACAATGTCCGAATACCAGTCGATTGTGCTCTAACCTGGGTTCAAATCACTGCTTTTGGGTTATATGTATGAGGGTCTTTGATTCATAGTAATCTTGTAGATGGTGGGAGGTATATAGTACTGCTTTTACCTAGGAACAATTGAGTGGTCTGCCTCCATCATATTGTGTGGTCTGCCTCCACCACTAAAAAAACTGACCGTCGTAACTAGCATAACATTTGTTGAAAAACTATTTTAACTCCAAACAAAGACAAGTTTCAATGTCTTTAATATAAATATTCAAACATTCTCTTAACTCAAATGATTTAAAATAAAAACTTTATCAACAATTACATTTTCATAACTTGTTCTCATTTCTTCTTACACTGAATATTTAACTGTCTTCAATTAGTGGAGGCTGAAACAAAGTCAGTTTCATGCATGTTTTCCAAATATCGTTCAACAGTCTCCATTGACTATATGGGAAAGATTGCTGTAATAATCTAAAGTTTTTAACTCTCTCTATTGCACTTTCCACGTGTATTCTTAAACATGCAATCCACCTAGTTTCCGTTTCCTGTTGTTCTGACATGCATGTTACCTCCCTTAATATTGGTGAATGGTCAACTCGCACATTTATATCATCCAGCAATTGTTGTATTTCGAATCCCTTATCTGCCATGATGTGGTCATTTGACTCGAGCAATTTCACATCAATAATGGTTCACTGTCGAGTCTGGCTCACATCAATAATGGTACTACATTCTCCAGTTCGGCTCACGCCAATAATGGTACACTGTTGAGTCCGGCTCACGTCAATAAAGGTACATTGTTGAGTCAGGCTCACCTCAATAATGGTACACTGTTGAGTCAGACTCACATCAATGGTTCACGTTTGAGTCAGGCTCACGTCAGTAATGGTACACTGTTGAGTCTGGCTCACGTCAATAAAGGTACATTGTCGAGTCAGGCTAACGTCAATAATGGTACATGGTTGAGTCAGGCTCACATCAGTAATGGTACAAGTTCTAGTCCGGCTCACGTCAATGATGCTACATTGTCCAGTTCGACTCACGTCAATAATGGTAGAATGTTTAGTCCTGCTCACGTCAATAAAGGTACATTGTCGAGTCAGGCTCACGTAAAATTACTAAAATCAATTTTTTGAAAACATGCTTCTAAAAATAGAATGAATTCAAGAACAACAACTCCCACGAAATTTCGTACTTTGTACTCAATTTGATTCGTACTATTGTACATTGTACTCAATTTGATTCATACTATCGGTAATCTTGTAATCGCCATATCATCGGAGTTTGATAAAACTTTCACAGTTTATATATATCAAAGTATAGTTGTGCTATAATGTGGAATGTTGTCATCAAAGATGCCCGCCAATGATGTCATAAATGAACTCTTATTTTGTCTATATCCTCTACTTATTATCGGATTTGAATAAAACTTTCACTGATTATAAAATTCGTGGTTCAGTTGTGCAAGAATGTCATAGGTATCCCAACGTCATGACGTCCGTGACGTCAGAATATTCAGAAATTCTTTTTTTTCACTGATTGCATGTTCGAAGTTATTTTTGTGATGAATCAATCGGTGTCTTCATCTTTGACAACTCGGACAGTTGTGACGTCATGACAGAAAGCCCGTTTGATCAGCTTTCTGATCAAAATCCAGTTATTATTCTTGTTCTTCTCCCCAGCACTTTTCATAGTAAGACTGGTCGCACGCCCTCTAAATTTTACACAGTGATAGAGCTCAATCTGGAATAGTGTCCCGAAGCTTTTGGGGACATGACGTCATCCAAGATGGCCGCCAGTGACATCATCAAACAAATCTTGTTAACGCTAGATCTCGAACATTTATAGTCGGGTTTGAATGAAACTTTCACAGATTGTAGCGTTCACGGTCTAGTTGTGCCTGCATGCAAAAACATGTCTCTATGTAATAACGTCTTGACATCAGTGACGTCACAATGTTACAAAAATTCCATTTTTTCAATGATTGCATTTTTCATGTTTTTTAATGTAAAATTAAGACACTTAAGTTCATTTGCTCAGATTCTGATAAAAATCTACTCTTGATTTTTGTTTGTATGGTGTTTTACTTCTTTTTCAACACATGTAAGGTTATACTACGCCTTCCAAAACAGGTTAAAGTTTCCCCATTTTGCAGCAAATCAACACTTTGTCCATGTTCTACTGTAAATTTGAAAACCTTTAACCTCGTCGACAAAATAGAAACTATTCAATTTTGGCGACTCTCAGGACCTTCAGTCCTTTGATTTGATTTTTTTTATCTCTACTGGCCAACTTGGAAAACCAGCCAGATCGGACCAGTAATGGCGGAGTTGTGGCTCTTGATTTAGTTAAAAATGCTATATTTTGCCTCTTTAAGACGATGGTCACTCGCTTCATTGATGTCATAAGAGCCATATTAGCCAGTAGAGCGTCCACAGGCCCTCTTGGGCCTCTTGTTGATGAAAGTTATGGCCCCTTGACATTTTTACTTTTAAAATTCTTGTCGGCGCTACTCCTCCTAAACGCCTTGTTGGATTTCGACGAAACTTGGCAGGAAGCATCGGTTAGATGTCTAGTTGTGCATATTGCGCTTTTGTTGGATTTCTACAAAATTTGGCAGGAAGCCTCAGTATGATGTCTAGTTGTGCAAAGCGTGGAATATCAATAAAATCTTGGACAAATTCGAAAACCAGCTAGATATTGTTAGTAACGACAGGTTATGGCCTTTGATTTGTTGAAAAATGCTATATTGTATTTTCCTTTGTTAAATCTGTAGTTACTTCATGTTTTAACTGATCTTTACCATATTTGTTTAGAATGTTAATATAACCCCCCACCCATTTTTAGCTCTACTGGCCGAAGGCCAGCAGAGGCCAGCAGAGCTTATGGGATGCCGAGTTGTCCGTCGTCCGTCCGTCGTCCGTCCGTCCGTTGTTAACTTTTGTCTCGTTAAGACGATAGGGTCTTCATTTTTCATCCAATCTTTACCAAACTTTAACAGGTTGTTAATATCAATGAAAGCTCGGATGAGTTCGAAAACCAGCCATATCGGACTAGTAACACTGGAGTTAAAAATGCTATATTGCTATATTTTGCCTCGTTAAGACGATAGGGCCTTCATTTTTCAACCTATCTTTACCAAACTTTACCACATTATTAATATCAATGAAAGCTCGGACAAGTTCGAAAACCAGCCATATCGGACTAGTAACACTGGAGTTATGGCCCTTGATTTAGTTAAAAATGCTATATTTTGCCTCGTTAAGACGCTAGGGGCTTCATTGTTCATCCAATCTTTACCAAACTTTAACAGATTGTTAATATCAATGAAAGCTCGGACAAGTTCGAAAACCAGCCATATAGGAATAGTTAGGGCGGAGTTAATGCCCTTGATTTAGTTAAAAATGCTATATTTTGCCTCGTTAAGACGATAGGGGCTTCATTGTTCATCCGATCTTTATCAAACTTTATCAGATTGTTAATATTAATGTAAGCTCGGACAAGTTCGAAAACCAAACATATCGGACCAGTAACAGCTTAGTTATGGCCCTTGATTTAGTTCAAAACGCTATATTTTGCCTCGTTAAGACGAGAGGGCCTTCATTTTTCATCCGATCGTTACCAAACTTTTATTTTTTAATTATTTTTTAAAATTAATATATTATTTTTTTAGCTCGACTGATCAGAGATCAGCAGAGCTTATGCCGTGGTGCGGCGTCCGTCGTCCGTCTGTCCATCCGTCCGTCCGTCTGTCCGTCCGTCTGTCTGTCCGTAAACTTTTTTTTGTAGCGACAACTCCTCTGAAACTACTGAATGGATTTTCATGAAACATTACAGAAATGTTGCCCATGAAGTCTAGTTGATCCTAGCAAAAATTCATGTTGATGTGAAATCCAAGATGGCCACCAAATCTAAAAATAGGTTTTTAAAAAACAAGTTTGTAGCGACTACTTCTTGAAAACTATAAGTGATATTGATATGGGACTTTTTCTAAAATGATCAGCATGACATGATGTTGGTCCTTGTCAAAAATCGTTTTGATTCGACATTAAACATGGCTGCCAGTGGCCATCTTTGTTTACATGGAGTTATATAGTAAAAACTTGTAGCGACTACTCCTCTGAAACTACCTGACGATGTCCATTAAACTTCACAGGAATGTTGCTCTTGATGTCTAGTTGATCCTAGAAAAATTTCAGGCTGGCCGGAAATTCAAGATGGCCGCCATGGCTAAAAATAGATTTACAATAAATAAATTTGTAGCGACTATTTCTTGAAAACTGTAAGTGATATTGATATGGGATGTTTTCTAAACTGATCAGCATGACATGAGGGTGATCCTTGTCAAAATTTATTTCGATGCGACTTTAAACATGGCCGCTAGCGGCCATCTTTGTTTCCATAGATTTATATAGTAAAAACGTGTAGCGACTACTCCTCTGAAACTACTTAATGGATATTCATGAAACTTTACAGAAATGTTGCCCATGAAGTCTAGTTGATCCTAGCAAAAATTCATGTTGATGCGAAATCCAATTTCAGGTCGGCCGGAAATTCAAGATGGCCGCCTAGGCTAAAAATAAATTTTCAAAATACAAGTTTGTAGCGACTACTTCTTGAAAACTATAAGTGATATTGATATGGGACTTTTTCTAAAATGATCAGCATGATATGATGTTGGTCCTTGTCAAAAATTGTTTTGATTCAAAGTTAAACATGGCTGCCAGCGGCCATCTTTGTTTACATAGAGTTATATAGTAAAAACTTGTAGCGACTACTCCTTTGAAACCGCTTGGCAGATTTTCATGAAACTTCACAGGAATGTTGCTCTTGATGTCTAATTGATCCTAGCAAAATTTCAGGTCGGCCGGAAATTCAAGATGGCCGCCACGGCTAAAAATAATTTTTCAAAAAACAAGTCTAGCGACTACTTCCTGAAATCAAAATCAATCAGTAGAGCTTCAAGGTCATTGACCTCTTGTTAGTTATTAAAATGTTTACAAACTTTCATTTAAGCAACATTGATCTTTTATTTCTAAGTCCTGCAAGACATCCACGGATATCTTGTTCTCAAAATAACTCTAGTTATGAGTTATTTTTGGCATAATTGGCCATGGCTGATTTTATGTATTTAATATAGCACTATAATTAATAACGAATTAATTGAATTGTCAGATCAACATATATTCATTATATTCCGGACAATCAGAAATATTGACAGTTGATAACATTCCAGACAATCGGACATATTAGCAGATTCCGTACAATCGGAAATATTGGCAGTTCAAACATATACATCCATATTCTGGACAAATCGGACATATTGGCATTTATAAATCCATAATCCGGACAATCGGACATATTGGCATTTTTTAACGTATAATTTCATATTCCGGACAATCGGAAATATTGTCAATTCAACACATAAATCCATATTCCAGACAATCTGACATACTGGCATATTTTAACATAATTCCATATTCCGGACAATCGGGAATATTGTCAATTCAACATATAAATCCAGTCAGAAATATTGGCAGTTCAACATATAATTCCATATTCTGGATAATCGGAAATATTTATATAAACCGTATTTGACCGCATCAGTATATTCCGAAAATCAGAAATATTTTAAAATAGTCATTGAATATATTTGACTCGGGAAAATAGGAAGTATATTAAAGTATATTCCGGACATTCGGAAATATTTAAAGATAATTTGACCGCCACCCTCTATAAACTCAATCGACATATTGGCTGGTCATTGAATATATTAGACTCTGGAAAATCGGAAGTCGGGGCAATCCGGGTAATTTCGGACAGGCGGGTAATAGACTTGGTCGGTAAATTTGTTATTTTTTTCGGTATAGTTGTCCATGTTAAAAAAAAACTGCTGGCGTTATTTGTCCCTGGTTATACTTTTACAAACATAAATAAATACAGCTATGACGTTTCCAGGAATTCCCAACAAAAAAACAACAAGTGCAGTCTGTTAACACCCGTAACTTCCGACCACATTGAAAAATCTCTACTCGGCGCGCTTAATTCGAAGGGAGAAATAATAACTTAACAAATGAGTATTTTTAAACAAAGCAATACAAAAATTATGTATTTTGGTAATGGTAACCTTCATCTCTCGAAAGGTTATGGAAACTGCACAATACGGGTAATTTTTAACTCGACTGATCAGAGATTAGCAGAGCTTATGCCGTGGTGCGGCGTCCGTCGTCCGTCTGTCCGTCCGTCTGTCTGTCCGTAAAGTTTTATTTGTAGCGACTACTCCTCTGAAACTACTGGATGGATATTCATGAAACTTAACAGAAATGTTGCCCATGAAGTCTAGTTGATCCTAGCAAAAATTCATGTTGATGTGAAATCCAAGATGGCCGCCAAAGCTAAAAATAGATTTTTAAAATACAAGTTTGTAGCGACTACTTCTTGAAAACTATAAGAGATATTATTATGGGACTTTTTCTAAAATGATCAGCATGACATGATGTTTGTCCTTGTCAAAAATCGTTTTGATTCGACGTTAAACATGGCTGCCAGCGGCCATCTTTGCTTACATAGAGTTACATAGTAAAAACTTGTAGCGACTACTCCTCTGAAACTACTTGGCGGATTGTCATGAAACTTTACAAGAATGTTGCTCTTGATGTGTAATTGATCCTAGCAAAGTTTCAGATCGACCAGAAATTCAAGATGGCTTCCACAGCTAAAAATAGATTCTTAAATAATAAGTTTGTAGCGACTACTTCTTGAAAACTAAAAGTGATATTGATATGGGACTTTTTCTAAAATGATCAGCATGACATGATGTTGATCTGAGTCGAACATTATTTTGATTCGACGTTAAACATGGCTGCCAGTGGCCATCTTTGTTTACATAGAGTTATATAGTAAAAACTTGTAGCGACTACTCCTCTGAAATTACCTGACGGATGTTCATGAAACTTCACAGGAATGTTGCTCTTGATGTCTAGTTGATCCTAGAAAAATCTCAGGCTTCCCGGAAATTCAAAATGGCCGCCAAGGCTAAAAATAGATTTAAAATAAATAAATTTGTAGCGACTACTTCTTCAAAACTGTAAGTGATATTGATCTGGGACATTTTCTAAAATGATAAGCATGACAGGATGTTGATCCTTGTCGAAATTTATTTCGATGCGACTATAAACATGGCCGCTAGCGGCCATCTTTGTTTACATATATTTATATACTAAAAACTTGTAGCGACTACTCCTCTGAAACTACTTGACAAATTTTTATGAAACTTCACAGGAATGTTGCTCTGTCTGTCTCATTGATCCCAGAATTTTTTTAAGTCGGCTGGAAATTCAAGATGGCCACCATGGCTATAAATAGATTTTTAAAATACAAGTTTGTAGCGACTACTTCTTGAAAACTGTGAGTGATAATGATATGGGACTTTTTCTAAAATGATCAGCATGACATGATGTTGATCCTTGTCGAAAATTATTTTGAATCAAAATTAAACCTGGGCACCAGTGGCCATCTTTGTTTACATAGAGTTTGTGTAGTAAAATTTGTAGTGACTACTCCTCTGAAACTACTAGACGGATTTTCATGGAACTTCACAGGAATGTTGCTCTTGATGTCTAGTTGATCCTAGCACAATTTCAGGTCGGCCGGAAATTCAAGATGGCCACCACGGCTTAACATAGATTTTTAAAAACAAGTTTGTAGCGACTACTTCTTGAAGACTATAAGTGATATCGATATGGGACTTTTTCTGAAATGATCAGAATGACAAGATGTTGATCCTTGTCGACAATTATTTTGATTTGACATTAAACATGGCTGCCAGTGGCCATCTTTGTTTACCTAAAGTTATATAGTAAAAACTTAACTTGTAGCGACTACTCCTCTGAAACTACTTGACAGTTTTTATGAAACTTCACAGGAATGCTGACCTATCTATCAAAATCTATCAGTAGGAATGCTGACCTAGCTATCAAAATCTACCAGAAGAGCTTCAAGGGGATTGACCTCTTGTTTTTATTAAATTAAGTAAAAACCAGAGTGTCCGAATTTTCCCTACAAAAATAACGAGTCGAGAAAACTCGGACAGTTGTTTTTAGCTCGACTGATCAGAGATCAGCAGAGCTTATGCCGTGGTGCGGCGTCCATCGTCTGTCCGTCCGTCCGTCTGTCCGTAAACTTTTATTTGTAGCGACTACTCCTCTGAAACTACTTCATGTTGATGCGAAATCCAAGATGGCCGCCACAGCTAAAAATAGATTTTTAAAAATTAAGTTTGTAGCGACTACTTCTTGAAAACTACAAGTGATATTGATATGGGACTTTTTCTAAAATGATCAGCAAGACATGATGTTGGTCTTGTCAAAAATCATTTTGATTCGACGTTAAACATGGCTGCCAGTGGCCATCTTTGTTTACATAGAGTAAAAACTTAGTTTTACATTTAGTAAAAACTTGTAGCGACTACTTATCTGAAACTACTTGACGGATGTCCTTGAAACTTCACAGGAATGTTGCTCTTGATGTCTAGTTGATCCTAGATAAATTTCAGGCTGGCCGGAAATTCAAAATGGCCGCCACGGCTAAAAATAGATTTAAAATAAATAAATTTGTAGCGACTACTTCTTGAAAACTGTAAGCGATATTGATATGGGACATTTTCTAAAATGATCAGCATGACATGATGTTGATCCTTGTCGAAATTTATTTCGATGCGACTTTAAACATGGCCGCTAGCGGACATCTTTGTTTACATAGATTTATATAGTTAAAAAAAAAGAAGCGACTACTCCTCTGAAACTACTTCACGAATTTTTATGAAACTTCACAGGAATGTTGCTCTTGATGTCTAATTGATCCTAGATAAATTTCAGGCTGGCCGGAAATTCAAAATGGCCGCCACGGCTAAAAATAGATTTAAAATAAATAAATTTGTAGCGACTACTTCTTGAAAACTGTAAGTGATATTGATATGGGATGTTTTCTAAAATGATCAGCATGACATGATGTTGATCCATGTAGAAATTTATTTCGATGCGACTTTAAACATGGCCGCTAGCGGCCATCTTTGTTTACATAGATTTATATAGTAAAAACTTGTAGCGACTACTCCTCTGAAACTACTGGATGGATATTCATGAAACTTAACAGAAATGTTGCCCATGAAGACTAGTTGATCCTAGCAAAAATGCATGTTGATGCAAAATCCAAGATGGCCGCCAAAGCTAAAAATAGATTTTTAAAATACAAGTTTGTAGCGACTACTTCTTGAAAACTATAAGATATATTGATATGGGACTTTTTCTAAAATGATCAGCATGACATGATGTGGGTCGTTGTCAAAAATCGTTTTGATTCGACGTTAAACATGGCTTCCAGTGGCCATCTTTGTTTACATAGAGTTATATAATGAAAACTTGTAGCGACTACTCCTCTGAAACTACTTGACGGATTTTCATGAAACTTCACACGAATGTTGCTCTTGATGTTTAATTGATCCTAGCAAAACTTCAGGTCGGCCGGAAATTCAAGGTGGCCGCCACGGCTAAAAATAAATTTTCAAAAAACAAGTATGTAGCGACTACTTCTTGAAAACTATAAGTGATATTGATATGGGACTTTTTCTAAAATGATCAGCATGACATGATGCTGATGCTGATCCTAGTCGAACATAATTTTGATTCGACGTTAAACATGGCTGCCAATGGCCATCTTTGTTTACATAGAGTTATATAGTAAAAACTTGTAGTGACTACTCCTCTGAAACTACTTAACGGATTTTCATGAAACTTCACAGGAATGTTTCTCCTGATGTCTAATTGATCCTAGCAAAATTTCAGGTCGGCCGGAAATTCAAGATGGCCACCATGGCTAAAAATAGATTTTCAAAATACAAGTTTGTAGCGACTACTTCTTGAAAACTGTAAGTGATATTGATATGGGACTTTTTCTAAAATGATCAGTATGACATGATGTTGATCCTTGTCAAAAATTGTTTTGATTTGATGTTAAACATGGCTGCCAGTGGCTATCTTTGTTTACTTAGAGTTATATAATGAAAACTCCTTTGAAACTACTCCTCTAAAACTACTTGACGGATTTTCATGAAACTTCACAGGAATGCTGATCTAGCTATCAAAAAACCTATCAGTAGAGCTTCAAGGTCATTGACCTGTTGTTGTTTTTTATTATCTCTACTGGCCAAGTTAGAAAACCAGCCAGATCGGACCAGTAACGGCACAATTATTGCTCTTGATTTAGTTAAAAATGCTATATTTTGCCTCTTTAAGACGATAGTCACTCGCTTCATTGATTTTATAAGAGCCATATTAGCCAGTAGAGCGTCCACAGGCCTTCTTGGTCCTCTTGTTTAATTTCACTATGCCGACACCAACAAGGTCTAGTTCTGACTTCGTCGACTCTCCATTTCCATTACTTACCGACTGCAACGACTGCCAAATTTCCTTCCTCTCATTCAGAGAAAGTTAATATCTTCTTTACTACTGTGTGGAAAACTCTGAAATTTCACACACTGTCTTGTGCTCTCCAGTGGTTATAGATTTAATCAGTATCATGAAAAAACCCAGAACTCTGAGCAAAGGGGCTTTTTGTGAAAATCTTCATAAGTTTACAGACAATAACTCGTCTATTTTCCACTAATATGAACTAAAACATATTAACATAATCTGCACAGCCGAGCAAACAAAGTGTTTGTAATATCAATCAATATGCATGGCTATAAATAAAATAAAAATTCCTACTGTTTCGTTATCGCGTTAAAATCGGAACCGATTTCAGACTATACCCGACTTGGTGTGTTTAATAATACAGATTTTACAGCATCAGTTTCATTATTTTTTGATCACCCCTCGTATGTGCATGTATACTATGTAATATGTATTATTTAAGTAACAGTGTTCCATCGATTTTAACAGAGTGTGTCATGCCCTCGATTTATTGGAATTTGACTTTATACGGATGTTTATGTAAAGTAGGTAATGGCACATGCTGCTATAGAAACGTATTATGTATGTAGTAATTAGTAAAGCCACATCTTTGACCCTGCTACACACCCTATTTTAACTCGGGGCAAGTTTTTTATACCACTGCTTTGAAAAACGTTCAATTTGATATTTAACATGACCCTATTCAGAGAAAAATACCCCTCAAGTGTAAACCCCAGGACATGACCTAGGCATCCCATTCAAAATCCCGTCTGAGGGAACTTAATAGTTTCCAATTCCCAGGAGTTATGTCCCCAGGGTTGGGAATAGACCCCAGGGCTGATGCTTGTTGGATGGGTCGGTTCATGTCCAGTAAGTGTATAGGTCTCACACCTCTATTATCTCCCCTGAAAGCTCACGGACCTAGAGACAAAAGGAAAACAGAAAATAATTCTATTTTTTCTCAATTTTAGGCAATTTTTAATTTGAAAAATAGGCTTTTCTTTGCTTTAGCATACATCTGCAGTGTAAAAGACAGATGATACAGAAAATCCCATGTTGATATGAGGTTTCATTCAAATTTCAGAATTGTTTGACCGAAGCACCACATATTCAGCTAGATAGTGTATGAATTTTGTATTTTCCATAGGGTTCACAAAACATGAGCGAGAAAAAAAACCAACCTGGCTAACTTATATATTTTATTGTTTTAAATTACTGGTCTTGGCTATACTGAAGATATTAAACCAACAACAATGTCTGCTGCCCTGCTTTGAAGCTCAGATGTTGGAAAAGGCTGTACAGTAACCCTATGGGAAAATTAATTGTGGTGTGAGACCTGAATATGGTTATTGAGTGGGAATCTCAACGGTCATCCCTACCCCAGGAGCTATGTCTCCAGGAGTAGGGATGGACCCCGATGCCAATGCTGGTTGGATGGTTGTATTTATCTGTTCATGCCCAGTAAGTGTATATATATGGTTATAGGGTGGGGATCTCGAAAAATAATTGTTGACCCCAACCACCAAGTGTAACTCCCTTCGCATGACCTAGGCGTCCCATTCAAAATCCTGTCTGATACGTTTTTCAACTTGAGTCAGCGATTACCCACACAAAATGTCAGATCCTTATGTTATACCATTAAGTTATTTATGTAAAACCATCCCACCCTCCTAGCCCCATCCCCAGGGGTTGAAGCATAATTCCAAAAGTGTTGTGCACATCCCTGGACCAATCAATCATATCCTAAAGTTTGAAGTGCATAGCTTTATCTATGTAGGAGGAGATGCTTTCCATCATGCACAGAAGGAGACAATAACATGATTCTCTGTTTTTCTTCAAAAAGCGCGGAGATAATAATACACTGAAATTTTGTTTGCAAAGGGTTTTACAACAGTTCATTTATTTGTTTAAAGTTTTAATGACTTTGTTCCAGCCTTGTATGTATCCAAACAAAAAGGAGGTACTCGATCAACTGGGTAAATCTTTGTTTTGTCAAGTTTCTACGTTATCAAAAAGCGCTATGTCTACAACTAAAAAAAAATCAGAATTCAATGTACATTCTTTGAAGTACTTTTTACTCTTCACTGATAATGTTTCTTGCATTCGCCCAATTTTTAAAACAAAAATCAGGTCAGGTGAGAATTGCTGTCATATACCTGTGTTGATCTTATTCTCCTGGAACTTTTGTTTACCTTTCAGGAGCACTTACAACAGATGAAAGATAATTATGCCACAGTTCTCCGTGGTGCAGAGAGTGACACCCAAAAAAAAGGATTCTTTGCTAGATTGAAAAGTAGGAAGAAGGAACAAACACATTTAGCAATTCAGGTTCAGCTTCAATTGTCCCTAGTATTTATATGTGTGTTTGGATGAACATTATTAAATATATATTAAACATATATCAATTGTTAGAAATGAAATGGATAAAAGGAAATGTGATGTTAAGATATTGAAATAACATATTTCATCAATGCACAATATTCCCTTCTATAATTGATGATGTTGCAGTTTTTACTGGTAGACTGGGTGAATTTTGTAGACTCTATTTTTTTGAAATACCATTATACTTGTCTGCTTAATTCTGAGAGTGGGGGCGTAATAGTTTTACAGGGTGTAGAATACGTTACAGTGAAAACTGGTATATCTGCCCACTTCCTTTACCGACATCCTGTTGTATGACCATGTTTCTTGGCACCGGCAACATCCTTATATAGTCTATGTACAGTGACCCTTAGTTTAACGAAACCTGCTGTTTCTGGTATCTGACACTGTTTTGAAGTTCCAACTTACCTAATTGTATGCAATTAACACCTCATTAACCGACACACTTAGATCTCAACCTTAACTGTATAAAATATGTTTAGACCATCAGAATTTTTCAAACATTTCCATCTCAGCTACTCTGAAAAGTGAACAGCACACTAACAATGATAATTATCATTGTCATCATGAACACAATATCTGTGAACGAAAGTTATGT
This sequence comes from Cyrtodaria siliqua, assembly GCA_037043455.1. NCBI lineage: Eukaryota > Metazoa > Mollusca > Bivalvia > Adapedonta > Hiatellidae > Cyrtodaria > Cyrtodaria siliqua. Next base: position 132,578 of record JAWPHD010005017.1, read on the forward strand.
TTGTGAATATGATAAATTCTTGATCATTTCATTTCTCAAATGTATGTAAATTGTTGTTAAATGAACGCATGTGAGAAATACACAACTTTGCTCGGACACGTTGGCTCTAATTAATTACAGTGCGTATGACTACTGGGAGGCGAAAAGACGACAAATACAGCATTTTGTCGTCTTCGTTTTGTCATTCTGACGGGTGCCAAGACGACAGAACAACAAAAATAAAGCACCAAGACAACAAGTCGAGAAAGACGACAACGGGCCACATTTATTTGTCATCTTGGCGCCTTTCAAATGTCGTCTTGGCGCGTGAAATCTGTCGTTTTAAAAAATGTTTTCAAACATGTTTTATTGTCGAAATATCCTTATAAAATCCTGCTAATATAAACTTTCCCATCGCTTAAAAGAATTAAGGCGGGACCACATAATGTGTCTTCAATTAAATTAGAGTTATTGCTCTTTGAAGTTTTATACTTGTAATTCTTGTCCGGAGCATAACTTTAAACTATGAATGAGACTGCAATGAAACTTCACACTATGATAGAGGATAATATGAGTGTGTGCAGAGCACAATAACCATAGCTCTAGCTACATTTAAATTATGTTGTCCTGTGTAATACAAAGCACCAATTTGAGGAGCATCCATCGGTGAGCAACATCATGTTGCGCGCAACTCTTGTATATATTAAAAGATTGTATATCTTATAATACATATTTTAAAAAGATTGTGTAATAAAATACATGCAATAGTTTAATTAAATTATTTATATAACGTATGTGTTTATAATTTACTCGACTCTTCGTCTACAGACAACCTCTATTATCCGACATTAAGTGCCGGCACTGAGAGATGTCAGTTATAGCAGGTTTCACAGTACCTATAAAAAACTGATTAATTTTACTGCATTTTAAGACTAAAAAGATATAGAAGAAAGGGTTTGTATTGTTAATTTTCTTCATTATTCATGCTTTTTAGCTCACCTTCACTGGGGTCAAGGTCACTGTTACTGAAAATAGAAAAAAGGTTACCACTCAATAACTTTTGTTAGGAGTAAAATATTGCGGTGAAACTTGCTGTGTAGATAGCTTAAATAGAAAGGAAGATTGGGTTGCATTTGTGTTGACTGGGATCAAGGTCAAGGTCGCTTTTACTAAAAATAGAAAAATGGTTTCCGCTCAATAACTTTTTTTAGGAGTGAATTATTGTGACGAAACTTGCTTTATATATTTTTTCATAGCTTATATGCAAATGAAGCTTGGGATTGCATTTGGGGTCATCTGGTCAGGGTCGCTGTTACTAAAAAAAGATAAATGTTTTTTGCTCAATAACTTTTGTTAGGAGTGAGATATTGCGTCTTATATGGAAAGGAACACTGGGATTGCATTTGGGGTAACTGGGGTCAAGGTCACTGTTACTATTAGCAGATAAATCGTTTACACACTTTTGTTAGGAGTGAGGTCGCACTTTTGTTAGGAGTGAGGTATTGCGACAAAACTTTCTGGGTAGGAAGCTTATATGGAAAGGGGTTGGGATTGCAATTGGAGTCACTGGGGGTCAAGGTCCACTCTTACTAAAAATGGAAAAATTATTTCTGCTCAATAACTTTCGTTGGGAGTGAGGTATTTGACGAAACAAACTTGCTGGGTAGGTACCTTATATAGAAAGAAAAGTAAGAATTGCATTTGGGGTCACTGGGGTCAAGGTCAAAGTCACTGTTAATAAAAATAGAGAAACATTTTCCACTCAATAACTTTAATAGGAATGAAGTATTGCGACGAAACTTGCTGGGTAGGTAGCGGATATATGGAAAGGAAGCTTGGAATTTTGAAAATATACGTACTAATTCGAAAACACAATAATGGTAACATATTTTCAAAAGAGGTCACACTCTTTTGCCCCCACTCTCATTTGGCAAACAAACTTTGTTTTGTAGCAAATGCTATATCCTTTCAGAAAATTCTACCCTTCAAAATCCCCCCAGTATGGTAGGGGTCTGTTGGTAACTTAAAGCCTAGTAATTTCTGACTGCATTGATGACTTTTTTGGTAACAAATGGAGTGTAACGTAAACTACATTATATTTTCATTATGTGTAAAAAGTTTGTCTAAATTATACAGTTCATGTTGTCTGTTGTCTATATCTAGTTATTCTTTATTGATCGTATGTTGGATTGATCGTTATGATAGACTAAATATTCATTCTCTGTTGTCTATATTTAGTTACTGTTTATTGATCGTATGTTGGATTAATATTCTTTCTTTGTTGTCTATATTTGGTTACTGATTATTGATGTATGTTGGACTCAATATTCATTCTCTGTTGTCTATATTTAGTTACTGTTTATTGAGCGTATGCTGGACTCTGTATTCATGCTCTGTTGTCTATATTTAGTTACTGTTTATTGATTTTATGTTGGACTAAATATTCATTCTCTGTTGTCGATATTTAGTTACTGTTTATTGAGCGTATGTTGGACTGAATGTTCATTCTCTGTGGTCTATACTTAGTTACTGTTTATTGATGCATGTTGGACTATATTCCTTCTCTGTTGTCTATATTTAGTTAGTGTTTATTGATGAATGTTGGATTAATATTCATTTTTTGTTGTCTATATTACTGTTTATTGATCGTATGTTAGATTGATATTCATGCTCTGTTGTCTATATTTAGTTACTGTTTATTGATGTATGTTGGATTAATATTCCTTCTCTGTTGTCTATGTTACTGTTTATTGATTGAAAGTTAGATTGATATTCAGGCTCTGTTGTCTATATTTAGTTACTGTTTTTTGAACTTATGTTGGACAGAAATATTCATGCTCTGTTGTCTATATTTAGTTACTGTTTGTTGATCATTATGATAGAGTTTATTGATCATTATGATAGAGACTCAATATTCATGCTCTTGTGGTCTATATTAAGTTACTGTTTATTGATCATTATGATAGAAACTCAATATTCTTTCTCTCTGGTCTATATTTAGTTACTGTTTATTGATCGTTATGATAGACTCAATATTCATTCTCTGTTGTCTATATTTAGTTACTGTTTATTGATCGTATGTTGGATTAATATTCTTTCTCTGTTGTCTATATTTGGTTACTGATTATTGATGTTTGTTGGACTCAATATTCATTCTCTGTTGTCTATATTTAGTTACTGTTTATTGATCGTATGTTGGATTAATATTCTTTCTCTGTTGTCTATATTTGGTTACTGATTATTGATGTTTGTTGGACTCAATATTCATTCTCTGTTGTCTATATTTAGTTACTGTTTATTGAGCGTATGCTGGACTCTGTATTCATGCTCTGTTGTCTATATTTAGTTACTGTTTATTGATTTTATGTTGGACTAAATATTCATTCTCTGTTGTCGATATTTAGTTACTGTTTATTGAGCGTATGTTGGTTTAATAATCATGCTCTGTTGTCTATATTTAGTAACTGTTTATTAATCATTATGATAGACTCAAGATTCATGCTCTGTTGGATATGTTTAGTTACCGTACTGTTTATTGATAATATTTTGGATTAATATTCATTTTCTGTTGTCTGTATTTAGTTACTGTTTATTGATCTTTATGATAGACTCAATATTCATGCTCTGTTGTCTATATTTAGTTACTGTTTAATGATCATATGTTGGACTGAATATTCATGCTCTGTTGTCTATATTTAGTTACTGTTTATTGATCATTATGATAGAGATTCACTATTCATGCTCTGAGGTCTATATTTAGTTACTGTTTATTGATCATTATGATAGAGACTCAATACTCATACTCTGTGGTCTATATTTAGTTACTGTTTATTGATCATTATGATAGAGACTCAATATTCATACTCTGTGGTCTATATATAGTTAATGTTTATTGATCATTATGATAGAGATTCAATATTTATGCTCTGTGGTCTATATTTAGTTACTTTTTTATTGATCATTATGATAGAGACTCAATATTCATTCTCTGTTGTCTATATTTAGTTACTGTTTATTGAGCTTATGGTGGACTCAGTATTCATGCTCTGTTGTCTATATTTAGTTACTGTTTATTGATTTTATGTTGGACAAAATATTAATTTCATTCTCTGTTGTATATGTTTAGTTACTGTTTATTGATCATATGTTGGACTCAATATTCATTCTCTGTTGTCGATATTTAGTTACTGTTTATTGAGCGTATGTTGGATTAATATTCATGCTCTGTTGTCTATATTCTTTTTCTGTTGTCTGTATTTAGTTACTGTTTATTGATCGTTATGATAGAGTCAATATTCATGCTCTGTTGTCTATATTTAGTTAATGTTTATTGATCTTTATGATAGACTCAAGATTCATGCTCTGTTGTCTATATTTAGTTAGTGTTTATTGATCATATTTTGGACTCGATATTCATGCTCTGTTGTCGATATTTAGTTACTGTTTATTGAGCATATGTTGGATTAATAATCATGCTCTGTTGTCTATATTTAGTAACTGTTTATTAATCATTATGATAGACTCAAGATTCATGCTCTGTTGTATATGTTTAGTTACCGTACTGTTTATTGATAATATTTTGGATTAATATTCATTTTCTGTTGTCTGTATTTAGTTAGTGTTTATTGATCTTTATGATAGACTCAAGATTCATGCTATGTTGTCTATATTTAGTTAGTGTTTATTGATCATTATGATAGACTCAAAATTCATGCTCTGTTGTCTATACTTAGTTACTGTTTATTGAACGTACGTTTGATTAATATTCATGCTCTGTTGTCTATATTTATTTAGTGTTTATTGATCTTTAACATAGACTCAAGATTCATGCTCTGTTGTCTATATTTAGTTACTGTATATTGATCATTATGATAGAGACGCAATATTCATGCTCTGTTGTCTATATTTAGTTACTGGTCAGTGATCGAATGTTGGACTCAATATTAATGCTCTGTTGTCTATATTTAGTTACTCTTTATTGATCATATGTTGGACTCAATATTCATGCTCTGTTGTCTATATTTAGTTACTGTTTAATGATCATATGTTGGACTGAATATTCATGCTCTGTTGTCTATGTTTAGTTACTGTTTATTGATCATTATGATAGAGACTCAATATTCATGCTCTGTGGTCTATATTTAGTTACTGTTTATTGATCATTATGATAGAGACTCAATATTCATACTCTGTGGTCTATATTTAGTTACTGTTTATTGATCATTATGATAGAGACTCAATATTCATACTCTGTGGTCTATATATAGTTAATGTTTATTGATCATTATGATAGAGATTCAATATTCATGCTCTGTGGTCTATATTTAGTTACTTTTTTATTGATCATTATGATAGAGACTTAATATTCATTCTCTGTTGTCTATATTTAGTTACTGTTTATTGAGCTTATGCTGGACTCAGTATTCATGCTCTGTTGTCTGTATTTAGTTACTGTTATGTATGTTGGACTCAATATTCATGCTCTGTTGTCTATATTTAGTTACTGTTTATTGATTTTATGTTATTAATTTCATTCTCAGTTGTATGTGTTTAGTTACTGTTAATTGATCATATGTTGGACTCAATATTCATTCTCTGTTGTCGATATTTAGTTACTGTTTATTGAGCGTATGTTGGATTAATATTCATGCTCTGTTGTCTATATTCTTTTTCTGTTGTCTGTATTTAGTTACTGTTTATTGATCGTTATGATAGAGTCAATATTCATGCTCTGTTGTCTATATTTAGTTAATGTTTATTGATCTTTATGATAGACTCAAGATTCATGCTCTGTTGTCTATATTTAGTTAGTGTTTATTGATCATATTTTGGACTCAATATTCATGCTCTGTTGTCTATATTTAGTTAATATATATTGATCATTATGATAATCTCAATATTCATGCTCTGTTGTATATATTTAGGTTGTGTTTATTGATCATTATGATAGAGACTCAGTATTCATGCTCTGTTGTCTATATTTAGTTACTGGTCATTGATCGAATGTTGGACTCAATATTAATGCTCTGTTGTCTATCTTTAGTTACTGTTTATTGATCATATGTGGGACTCAATATTTATGCTCTGTTGTCTATATTTAGTTACTGTTTATTGATCATATTTTGGACTAAATATTCATGCTCTGTTGTCTATGTTTAGTTACTGTTTATTGATCATTATGATAGAGACTCAATATTCATGCTCTGTGGTCTATATTTAGTTACTGTTCATTGATCATATGTTGGACTGAATATTCATGCTCTGTTGTCTATATTTAGTTACAGTTTATTGATCATTATGATAGAGACTCAATATTCATGCTGTGTGGTCTATACTTAGTTACTATTTATTGATCATGATAGAGACTCAATATTCATGCTCTGTGGTCTATATTTAGATACTGTTTATTGATCATTATGATAGAGACTCAATATTCATGCTCTGTGGTCTATATTTAGTTACTCTTTATTGATCATATGTTAGACTCAATATTCATGCTCTGTTGTCTATATTTAGTTACTGTTTAATGATCATATGTTGGACTGAATATTCATGCTCTGTTGTCTATGTTTAGTTACTGTTTATTGATCATTATGATAGAGACTCATTATTCATGCTCTGTGGTCTATATTTAGTTACTGTTTATTGATCATTATGATAGAGACTCAATATTCATACTCTGTGGTATATATTTAGTTACTGTTTATTGATCATTATGATAGAGACTCAATATTCATACTCTGTGGTCTATATATAGTTAATGTTTATTGATCATTATGATAGAGATTCAATATTCATGCTCTGTGGTCTATATTTAGTAACTGTTTATTGAGCTTATGCTGGACTCAGTATTCATGCTCTGTTGTCTGTATTTAGTCACTGTTATGTATGTTGGACTCAATATTCATGCTCTGTTGTCTATATTTAGTTACTGTTTATTGATTTTATGTTGGACTAAATATTAATTTCATTCTCTGTTGTATATGTTTAGTTACTGTTAATTGATCATATGTTGGACTCAATATTCATTCTCTGTTGTCGATATTTAGTTACTGTTTATTGAGCGTATGTTGGATTAATATTCATGCTCTGTTGTCTATATTCTTTTTCTGTTGTCTGTATTTAGTTACTGTTTATTGATCGTTATGATAGAGTCAATATTCATGCTCTGTTGTCTATATTAGTTAATGTTTATTGATCTTTATGATAGACTCAAGATTCATGCTCTGTTGTCTATATTTATTTAGTGTTTATTGATCGTATTTTGGACTCAATATTCATGCTCTGTTGTCTATATTTAGTTAATGTATATTGATCATTATGATAAACTCAATATTCATGCTCTGTTGTATATATTTAGGTTGTGTTTATTGATCATTATGATAGAGACTCAGTATTCATGCTCTGTTGTCTATATTTAGTTACTGGTCATTGATCGAATGTTGGAATCAATATTAATGCTCTGTTGTCTATATTTAGTTAATGTATATTGATCATTATGATAAACTCAATATTCATGCTCTGTTGTATATATTTAGGTTGTGTTTATTGATCATTATGATAGAGACTCAGTATTCATGCTCTGTTGTCTATATTTAGTTACTGGTCATTGATCGAATGTTGGAATCAATATTAATGCTCTGTTGTCTATCTTTAGTTACTGTTTATTGATCATATGTGGGACTCAATATTTATGCTCTGTTGTCTATATTTAGTTACTGTTTATTGATCATATTTTGGACTGAATATTCATGCTCTGTTGTCTATGTTTAGTTACTGTTTATTGATCATTATGATAGAGACTCAATATTCATGCTCTGTGGTCTATATTTAGTTACTGTTCATTGATCATATGTTGGACTGAATATTCATGCTCTGTTGTCTATATTTAGTTACAGTTTATTGATCATTATGATAGAGACTCAATATTCATGCTGTGTGGTCTATACTTAGTTACTATGTATTGATCATGATAGAGACTCCATATTCATGCTCTGTGGTCTATATTTATATACTGTTTATTGATCATTATGATAGAGACTCAATATTCATGCTCTGTGGTCTATATTTAGTTACTGTTTATTGATCGTATGTTGGGCTCAATATTTATGCTCTGTTGTCTTTATTTAGTTACTGTTTATTGATGTATTTGGATTAATATTCTTTCTCTGTTGTCTGTATTTAGTTACTGTTTATTGATCGTATGTTGGACTCAATATTCATGCTCTGTGGTCTATATTTAGTTACTGTTTATTGATGTATGTTGGATACCGTTTATTGATGTAAGTTGGATTAATATTCTTTCTCTATTGTCTATATTTAGTTACTGGTCATTGATCGAATGTCGGACTCAATATTAATGCTCTGTTGTCTATATTTAGTTACTTTTTATTGATCATATGTTGGACTCAATATTCATGCTCTGTTGTCTATATTTAGTTACTGTTTACTGATGATATGTTGGACTCAATATTCATGCTCTGTGGTCTATATTTAGATACTGTTTATTGATCATTATGATAGAGACTCAATATTCCGGCTCTGTGGTCTATATTTAGTTACTGTTTATTGATCATTATGATAGAGACTCAATATTCATACTCTGTTGTCTATACTTAGTTACTGTTTATTGATCATTATGATAGAGACTCAATATTCATGCTCTGTTGTCTATACTTAGTTACTGTTTGTTGATCATTATGATAGAGACTCAATATTCATGCTCTGTGGTCTATACTTAGTTACTGTTTATTGATCATTATGATAGAGACTCAATATTCCTGCTCTGTGGTCTATATTTAGTGACTGTTTATTGATCATTATGATAGAAACTCAATCTTCTTTCTCTGTAGTCTATATTTAGTTACTGTTTATTGATCGTTATGATAAGACTCAATATTCATTCTCTGTTATCTATATTTATTTACTATTTATTGATCATTATGATAGACTCAAGATTCATGCTCTGTTGAATATATTTAGTTACCGTACTGTTTATTGATCATATTTTGGATTGATATGCTTTTTCTGTTGTCTGTATTTAGTTACTATTTATTGATCATTATGATAGACTCCATATTCATGCTCTGTTGGCTATATTTAGTTAGTTTTTATTGATCATTAAGATATAGAGATTCAATATTCATGCTCTGTGGTCTATATTTAGTTACTTTTTTATTGATCATTATGATAGAGACTTAATATTCATTCTCTGTTGTCTATATTTAGTTACTGTTTATTGAGCTTATGCTGGACTCAGTATTCATGCTCTGTTGTCTGTATTTAGTTACTGTTATGTATGTTGGACTCAATATTCATGCTCTGTTGTCTATATTTAGTTACTGTTTATTGATTTTATGTTATTAATTTCATTCTCTGTTGTATATGTTTAGTTACTGTTAATTGATCATATGTTGGACTCAATATTCATTCTCTGTTGTCGATATTTAGTTACTTTTTTATTGATCATTATGATAGAGACTTAATATTCATTCTCTGTTGTCTATATTTAGTTACTGTTTATTGAGCTTATGCTGGACTCAGTATTCATGCTCTGTTGTCTGTATTTAGTTACTGTTATGTATGTTGGACTCAATATTCATGCTCTGTTGTCTATATTTAGTTACTGTTTATTGATTTTATGTTATTAATTTCATTCTCTGTTGTATATGTTTAGTTACTGTTAATTGATCATATGTTGGACTCAATATTCATTCTCTGTTGTCGATATTTAGTTACTGTTTATTGAGCGTACGTTGGATTAATATTCATGCTCTGTTGTCTATATTCTTTTTCTGTTGTCTGTATTTAGTTACTGTTTATTGATTGTTATGATAGAGTCAATATTCATGCTCTGTTGTCTATATTTAGTTAATGTTTATTGATCTTTATGATAGACTCAAGATTCATGCTCTGTTGTCTATATTTAGTTAGTGTTTATTGATCATATTTTGGACTCAATATTCATGCTCTGTTGTCTATATTTAGTTAATGTATATTGATCATTATGATAATCTCAATATTCATGCTCTGTTGTATATATTTAGGTTGTGTTTATTGATCATTATGATAGAGACTCAGTATTCATGCTCTGTTGTCTATATTTAGTTACTGGTCATTGATCGAATGTTGGACTCAATATTAATGCTCTGTTGTCTATCTTTAGTTACTGTTTATTGATCATATGTGGGACTCAATATTTATGCTCTGTTGTCTATATTTAGTTACTGTTTATTGATCATATTTTGGACTGAATATTCATGCGCTGTTGTCTATGTTTAGTTACTGTTTATTGATCATTATGATAGAGACTCAATATTCATGCTCTGTGGTCTATATTTAGTTACTGTTCATTGATCATATGTTGGACTGAATATTCATGCTCTGTTGTCTATATTTAGTTACAGTTTATTGATCATTATGATAGAGACTCAATATTCATGCTGTGTGGTCTATACTTAGTTACTATTTATTGATCATGATAGAGACTCAATATTCATGCTCTGTGGTCTATATTTAGATACTGTTTATTGATCATTATGATAGAGACTCAATATTCATGCTCTGTGGTCTATATTTAGTTACTCTTTATTGATCATATGTTGGACTCAATATTCATGCTCTGTTGTCTATATTTAGTTACTGTTTAATGATCATATGTTGGACTGAATATTCATGCTCTGTTGTCTATGTTTAGTTACTGTTTATTGATCATTATGATAGAGACTCAATATTCATGCTCTGTGGTCTATATTTAGTTACTGTTTATTGATCATTATGATAGAGACTCAATATTCATACTCTGTGGTCTATATTTAGTTACTGTTTATTGATCATTATGATAGAGACTCAATATTCATACTCTGTGGTCTATATATAGTTAATGTTTATTGATCATTATGATAGAGATTCAATATTCATGCTCTGTGGTCTATATTTAGTTACTTTTTTATTGATCATTATGATAGAGACTTAATATTCATTCTCTGTTGTCTATATTTAGTTACTGTTTATTGAGCTTATGCTGGACTCAGTATTCATGCTCTGTTGTCTGTATTTAGTCACTGTTATGTATGTTGGACTCAATATTCATGCTCTGTTGTCTATATTTAGTTACTGTTTATTGATTTTATCTTGGACTAAATATTAATTTCATTCTCTGTTGTATATGTTTAGTTACTGTTAATTGATCATATGTTGGACTCAATATTCATTCTCTGTTGTCGATATTTAGTTACTGTTTATTGAGCGTATGTTGGATTAATATTCATGCTCTGTTGTCTATATTCTTTTTCTGTTGTCTGTATTTAGTTACTGTTTATTGATCGTTATGATAGAGTCAATATTCATGCTCTGTTGTCTATATTTAGTTAATGTTTATTGATCTTTATGATAGACTCAAGATTTATGCTCTGTTGTCTATATTTAGTTAGTGTTTATTGATCGTATTTTGGACTCAATATTCATGCTCTGTTGTCTATATTTAGTTAATGTATGATCAATAGATCATTATGATAAACTCAATATTCATGCTCTGTTGTATATATTTAGGTTGTGTTTATTGATCATTATGATAGAGACTCAGTATTCATGCTCTGTTGTCTATATTTAGTTACTGGTCATTGATCGAATGTTTGAATCAATATTAATGCTCTGTTGTCTATCTTTAGTTACTGTTTATTGATCATATGTGGGACTCAATATTTATGCTCTGTTGTCTATATTTAGTTACTGTTTATTGATCATATTTTGGACTGAATATTCATGCTCTGTTGTCTATGTTTAGTTACTGTTTATTGATCATTATGATAGAGACTCAATATTCATGCTCTGTGGTCTATATTTAGTTACTGTTCATTGATCATATGTTGGACTGAATATTCATGCTCTGTTGTCTATATTTAGTTACAGTTTATTGATCATTATGATAGAGACTCAATATTCATGCTGTGTGGTCTATACTTAGTTACTATGTATTGATCATGATAGAGACTCAATATTCATGCTCTGTGGTCTATATTTAGATACTGTTTATTGATCATTATGATAGAGACTCAATATTCATGCTCTGTGGTCTATATTTAGTTACTGTTTATTGATCGTATGTTGGGCTCAATATTTATGCTCTGTTGTCTTTATTTAGTTACTGTTTATTGATGTATTTGGATTAATATTCTTTCTCTGTTGTCTGTATTTAGTTACTGTTTATTGATCGTATGTTGGACTCAATATTCATGCTCTGTGGTCTATATTTAGTTACTGTTTATTGATGTATGTATGTTGGATACCGTTTATTGATGTATGTTGGATTAATATTCTTTCTCTATTGTCTATATTTAGTTACTGGTCATTGATCGAATGTCGGACTCAATATTAATGCTCTGTTGTCTATATTTAGTTACTTTTTATTGATCATATGTTGGACTCAATATTCATGCTCTGTTGTCTATATTTAGTTACTGTTTACTGATGATATGTTGGACTCAATATTCATGCTCTGTGGTCTATATTTAGATACTGTTTATTGATCATTATGATAGAGACTCAATATTCCGGCTCTGTGGTCTATATTTAGTTACTGTTTATTGATCATTATGATAGAGACTCAATATTCATTCTCTGTTGTCTATACTTAGTTACTGTTTATTGATCATTATGATAGAGACTCAATATTCATGCTCTGTTGTCTATACTTAGTTACTGTTTGTTGATCATTATGATAGAGACTCAATATTCATGCTCTGTTGTCTATACTTAGTTACTGTTTGTTGATCATTATGATAGAGACTCAATATTCATGCTCTGTGGTCTATACTTAGTTACTGTTTATTGATCATTATGATAGAGACTCAATATTCCTGCTCTGTGGTCTATATTTAGTGACTGTTTATTGATCATTATGATAGAAACTCAATCTTCTTTCTCTGTAGTCTATATTTAGTTACCTTTTGTTGATCGTTATGATAAGACTCAATATTCATTCTCTGTTATCTATATTTATTTACTATTTATTGATCATTATGATAGACTCAAGATTCATGCTCTGTTGAATATATTTAGTTACCATACTGTTTATTGATCATATTTTGGATTGATATGCTTTTTCTGTTGTCTGTATTTAGTTACTATTTATTGATCATTATGATAGACTCCATATTCATGCTCTGTTGGCTATATTTAGTTAGTGTTTATTGATCATTAAGATAGAGATTCAATATTCATGCTCCGTTGTATATATTTAGTTACTGTTTATTGATCATTATGATAGAGACTCAATATTCATGCTCTGTTGTCTATATTTAGTTACTGTATATTGATCATTATGATAGACTCAATATTTATGCTCTGTTGTATATATTTAGTTACTGTTTATTGATCATTATGATAGAGACTCAATATTCATGCTCTGTTGTATATATTTTGTTACTGTTTATTGATGTATGTTGGACTCTGTTTATTGATTGTATGTTGGACTCAATATTCATTCTCTGTTGTCTTTATTTAGTTACTGTTTATTGAGCATATGTTGGACTCATTATTCATGCTCTGTTGTCTATATTTAGTTACTGTTCATTGATTATATGTTGTTCTTTGATTGTATGTTGGACTCAATATTTATGCTCTGTTGTCTATATTTCGTTACTGTTTATTGATGTATGTTGGACTCAATATTCATTCTCTGTTGTCTATATTTAGTTAATGTTTATTGATCATTATGATAGAGACTCAATATTCATGCTCTGTTGTCTATACTTAATTTCTCTTTATTGATCATTATGATGTACTCAATATTCTTTCTCTGTTGTCTATATTTCGTTACAGGTTATTGATCATATTTTAGACTCAATATTCATGCTCTGTTGTCCATATTTAGTTACTGTTTATTGATGATAAATTTTTTTATGTTGGATTAATATTCATTCTCTGTTGTCTATACTTAGTTACTCTTAATTGATCATTATGATAAACTCAATATTCATTCTCTGATGTCTATATTTCATTATAGTTTATTGATCATAAATTAAGACTCAATATTCATGCTCTGTTGTTTATATTTAGTTACTGTTTATTGATGTTAAAAAAAATTATGCTGGATTAATATTCATTCTCTGTTGTCTATATTTAGTTTGTGTGTTTGTTTGTGTGGTGTTTTACGTTATTTTCAACACATGTAAGGTTATATGACGGTCGATTTTTTGTGGTTGAGGCAGACCACCCACTTTTTCTGGGTAGAACCAGTACTGTACACCTCCCGTTATCTATATTAAGTTACTGTTTATTGATCTTATGTTGGACCCAATATTCATGCTTTCTTTGTCTATATTAAGTTACTGTTGATCAATTACATCAAACCTTCCAAATATTACCAAATATTACGTACAGGGACATTTAAACAGTTAAATATAGTGAGCTTTTCTTTGGGAATAAATTGTGGATTACCCTTTTAATACATATATTAGGCGTAGTGATTTTTATAACATTGTTCATAATATTTGATATCTAGTTGTTAGCCTATAACGTTACATTGACAGCACAATGTTGCAACGCCCAACATATACAAGTCCTGGGAAGCCATGGAAGGTACAGGATCTAAGTCAGAGTATGGCCAAAACAGGTCAAACAGAGATAGCACCATTAGTACAACATCCACCACAAGTAAGAGTCGCCTATCACATTCAATTTCATGCATGCCCATAACATCCATTTAACTTTTTTTTCTGCACATATTTGAACTCTATTTATAGACCTTGATAGAGATGAGCAAATATCTAGACTATACTAAGATATTCATTTTGCCATTAAAAACAGATCTCAATTGGAGATGAAAGAAACATGTTGAGAGTAAACTCAGGGTTTAGCAGGTCTGCATTTTTGATAAAGTGAACAGGAAATTAAGTATTTTCCCCCAGATTCAGGTATGAGTGTTCTCGCTAACATTTTTAATCCTGAACCAATTTCATTTAAATAAAGTGCACGGAATGTAGAAAGTATCAGAATTTCTTGGCTACTACAGTTATTAATTCCTCATAGTTTTCTAACATATCCTGAAAATGTTTGTAAATGTATTGCGGTAAGGCCACGCGTAACTTTGCAATATTTTACTATTCTTTATGTTTAAGGAGAATTTGTTGCTCTTTAAATTATATCACCCCAGGTTACAATGAAATGATGTTTTGCCACGGAATCTGGGTTGGTTAAATAGTACTTGCTGTAAGATTTTAATAAATGGAAAAGATCAAGTAAACAGCAATAAAAACAAGACGGGGTTGTTTTTGTAACAAAAAGGTTGTTTTTGTAACAAAAACATATGTCTCCCCCGACACTCAGTGTAATGCATATGAACCAACCTGGCTGAAAGTTGCGCTCTGCACATTTCGATATGGTGAACATTTGTGCCAAGTTGTTTCAAAATCCCTTCAGCGGTTCAAGAGAGATGGAGTGGACACGAAATATAGTGCATATGACCTTCGACCTCTAAGTGTGACCTTGACCTTGAACGGACATGGTTGGCAGTTGCGCTCTGCACGTTGTCTCGATATCATGAACATGTGTCTAGTTATTTCAAAATCTCTCAAGCGGTTCAAAAGATATGGAGCGGACACAAAATATAGTGCATATGACTTTCAACCTCTAAGTGTGACCTTGACCTTGAACAGACATGGCTGAAAGTTGGGCTCTGCACGTCGTCTCAATATGGTGAAAATTTGTGCCAAGTTATTTCAAAATCCCTTAAGCGGTTCAAGAGATATGGAGCGGACACGAAATATAGTGCATATGACCTTTGACCTCTAAGTGTGACCTTGACCTTGAACGACCATGGCTGGCAGTTGCGCTCTGCACGTTGTCTCGATATCGTGAACATGTGTCTAGTTATTTCAAAATCCTCAAGCTGTTCAAGAGATATGGAGCGGACAGACAGACATCCAAGCAAAAAAGCATTATGTCAATAGAGATAATCTATTACTTGTTATTCATTATAACGAGGTAATTTTAAAATGCATTGACAAAGGCATGATCCCTGTTGCAAATGTACATGCTGTTCGTATAGATATTAAAAGAAAATATATAAAAAAAATTATTGCAATACACAGTATTAATTTCCAATAGAAAATATGGTGGAGGTATCAGTGGCGATTTTCAATCAGTGGCATAGTGTGGCATACTCAGATACTCGCGTGAGTAACATCAAAAATTGAAAGTCGACAAAAAGAAAAGTCTAAAAGTTGAAAAATGCAATAAAAAATGAAGTGTAAGTGTAGGGTACAGGGTTTTATCTTGAAATTCAACTTCGTCTCATTAATGCTTGGTCTAACAATTTAGAAGTTAGAACCAAAATGTGTCAATATGTTTTAAAGTATACAGTGTACGGAAGTATCACCTACGAGTACTCTCCCTTGTTTTAAAATAGCGCTTTATTGTAGTACTATCTACTGTTCCGAATGATGTTTAAAAAGTGGGTTATTTTGAAAATGGCATCGACAAGTCGCAATGAAAGTCATGACCCTCCGTACATCGACATGTTCAGCAGTCGACATCGACATGTTCAGCAGTCGACACACAGCTATCGACGACAATGAGAAACTGAAGATTTTCACATCTAAATGGGACATGGCCCATGCATATTCTTTCCTGTCTGGGTATTATAGTTATTAAATCATTAATGTTTTAAAAACACTGTTCTAAATCAAACTTTATGCTGCAGAATAAATTAAATATATAAATTGACGTCGAACTACGAGTGATTATCATTAAATAACAAGACATGCCCGCCATCAGAGAAATCGCCCGAATGCTCAAGCAGTTACACCTTATGACTTCTGTCGAGTCAATATGTATTTCCCATTTGTCGATCACTTGATTTCACACATTACGGTGTGATTGCTTCAAATTTAAGGCCCAGTATCTGATTCCATCACAGTTTGGCAACTTAAATGGCAGTATTATCTGCGACATTCATGCAGTGTTCCAGCCGGACATCGAACCCAGTCTGGATCTGTTCAATCGTGAGGTGCGGAAATGGGTAACCAGATGGACAACTGTCAGACCAGAGCCAGCAACCGACTCACTAGAGTAGGTCTGGCCAATCCCGACCTGTACCCGAATGTACGCATGTACCTCGAAATTCTGCTTGCAATGCCACTGAGTTCTGCAACACTGCTGAGCAGTCCTTCAGCACAATGAGGCGTGTGAAAACACATTTAAGGAATACCATGTCAACAAAAAGGCTGTCAGGCCTTGGCCGCCTTAACATTACAGGGAGCGCCAGATTAACGCGGAAAGAGTAGTTGACATATTTGCGGGAAGCTGTCTCGTCTGAAACCGCTTGATGGATTTCAAATTAATTTTACAGAAATGATGTTTGGGTGGGCCTCTATCAAGATTGTTCCAGCTTGGTTGATACGTCAAAAAACATGGCCACCATGGGGTGGGGCTTATTTTTGCTATATTTCTATATAGAAATCTTGAAAAATCTTCTTGTCCGAAACCGCTTGATGAATTTCAAATTAATTTCACAGAAATGATGTTTGTGTGGGCCTCTATCAAGATTGTTCAAGATGGGTTGAATTGTCAAAAAACATGGCCGCCAGTTGGGCGGGGCTTATATTTGCTATATTTCTAAATGGAAATCTTAAAAAATCTTCTCGTCTGAAACCGCTTGATGGATTTCAAATTAATTTCACAGAAATGATGTTTGAGTGAGCCTTTATCAAGATTGTTCAAGTCGGGTTGATTCGTCAAAAAACATGGCCGCCAGGGGGCGAGGCTTATTTTTGCTGTATTTCTATATGGAAATCTTAAAAAATCTTCTCGGATAAAACCGCTTGATGGATTTCAAATTAATTTCACAGAAATGATGTTTGTGTGAGCCTATACCAAGATTGTTCAAGCCGCGTTGATTCGTCAAAAAACATGGCCGCCAGAGGGCGGGGCTTATATTTGCTATATTTCTATATGGAAATCTTGAAAAATCTTCTCGTCTGAAAAAGCTTAATGGATTTAAAAATAATTTCAAAGAAATGGGTGGGCCTCTACCAAGATTGTTCAGCCAGATTGATTCATCAGACAACATGACCACCAGAGGGCGGGGCTTATCTTTGCTATATTTCTAAATGGAAATCTTGAAACCGCTTGATGGATTTCAAAACAATTAATTATTAGCAGTAATAAATTAGCAGTGATTAATTAATAATTAATTAAGATTGTTCAAACCGGGTTGATCTGTCCAAAAACATGGCCGCCAGAGGGCCGGGCAGTTTCCCTATATAACTATACAGAAAACTTTCTGGTTTGAAACCACAAGTTTTGAATCAGATAGTTTGCATGTACCATCATCTCCTGATCCTAGACAAAGATTGTACAAATATTGAACCTGGGGTAAAATTATGTATGTATTGCATCAAGTTTGTTGAAATGGTGAACCAAGTGGTCAGAATTTGCCCCATCCTATTTGTCACAAGTTTTCATTTGGATCCTGAAGTTTTTAAACCTGATAACAATTGTGTTTAGTGTGTTTTAATGGTTTAAATTTACTCAGGTGAGCAATATAGGGCCTTGATGGCCATCTTGTTCTTTTAAAATGATCGCCAACACCCAGACTATCAAGTTTGTTCAAATGAAGTCCCCGGGGTGAAAAATGGCCGTGCCCCGGGGGGTCCAAAATTTGTATATGGTGATTTTGCATGTTTTTTATAGACTTACATAGAAAACAACTTAAAAAATCTTCTTCTCTGAAACCACATGGCACAGAGCTCTCTAGTATTACATGTAGCATCAGCTTATGGTCCTCTATTAAGTTTATTCAAATGGTGACCCTGCGGTCAACTTTAGACTTGTATAGGAAACAAATTAAAATATCTTCTTCTCTGAAACTGCAAGAGCCAGAGGTTTAATAGTTTGCATTTACTAAGCTTATGGTCCTCTACCAAGTTTGTTCAAATGATGACCCTGGAGTCACATTTGGCCTGCTCCAAGGTCACATGTTTTATATACACTTGTATAAAAAAATACTTTAAAAATCTTCTTCTCTGAAACTTCAAGAGCCAGAGGTTTAATATTTTGCATTTATTCTGAGCTTATTGTCCTTTACCAAGTTTATTCAAATGGTGACCCTGGGGTCACATTTGGCCCTGCCACAGGGGTCACATGTTTTACATAGACTTGTATAGGAAAAAACTTAAAAAATCTTCTTCTCTGAAACCACAAGGCACACAGCTCTCATTACATGTAGCCCTGCGGTCTCATTTGGCCTTTGTCAATGTCTTTATATCAATGTTGTTAACACAACAGAGGCCACATTTTTTAAACAATCTTAACCAAACTTGCACAGATTGTATATGACCATAAGATTTCGAAGAAGTTCGATAATGGGCCAGTACTCAGATGATCGATTTAGGGCCATCTTGGCCCTCTTCTTTATTAACTCAATTACTCACATTACAAAAGCCTTACAGTATTCAAACTTCATACACACTTAATCTATATGGCACCATTATGTTCCTACCCAAATCAGGTCTATATAACTTGCCTTTTAATATTACATTTAACATTTTGTTACTCCATTTTGTAAGCAACCGATAACCCTTTAGCGGGGCATTTTCTAGTTATTATTGTTTCCTGTTTGGATGCATTTTTAGCTTGACTGATCAGAGATCAGCAGAGCTTATGCCGTGGTGCGGCGTCCGTCTGTCCGTCCGAGTTTACAGGAGCGCCTTGTGTGTCTTTTTTGGTGTATAAAGTATACTTGTGTGACTTTTTTTTCTTGTGTGACTGACACACAAGCAAGTATGTCTCTATGCGCAGGCAATAGTTTATTTCTTCATTTAAAGCAATAAAAAATTGCAGTCACACAAGGGGAGGGGAGCTTGTGTGACTAAAATGTGTCCAAATGGTAAAAACGACACACAAAATGTCAAAAAAAGTCACACAAAGTACGAACGTACACACGAAAAACAAAAACACAAGTTTTAGTCACACAAAGCCTGATTTTGTGTACGTCCGTCTGTCTGTCCGTAAACTTTTTTTGTAGCGACTACTCCTCTGAAACTACTGAATGGATTTTCATGAAACTTTACAGAAATGTTGCCCATGAAGTCTAGTTGATCCTAGCAAAAATTCATGTTGATGTGAAATCCAAGATGGCTGCCAAATCTAAAAATAGGTTTTTAAAAAACAAGATTGTAGCGACTACTTCTTGAAAACTATAAGTGATATTGATATGGGACTTTTTCTAAAATGTTCAGCATGACATGATGTTGGTCCTTGTCGAAAATCGTTTTGATTCGAAATTAAACATGGCTGCCAGTGGCCATCTTTGTTTACATAGAGTTATTTAATGAAAACTTGTAGCGACTACTCCTCTGAAACTACTTGACGGATTTTCATGAAACTTCACAGGAATGTTGCTCTTGATGTCTAATTGATCCTAGCAAAATTTCAGGTCGGCCGAAAATTCAAGATGGCCGCCACGCTAAAAATACATTTTCAAAAAACGAGTTTGTAGCGACTACCGGTACTTCCTGAAATCAAAATCAATCAGCAGAGCTTCAAGGTCATTGACCTCTTGTTAAAAACAAGTTTGTAGCGACTACTTCTTGAAAACTGTAAGTGATATTGATATGGGACTTTTTCTGAAATGATCAGCATGACAAGATGTTGATCCTTGTCGAAAATTATTTTGAATCGACATTAAACATGGCTGCCAGTGGTCATCTTTGTTTACCTAGAGTTATATAGTAAAAACTTCAACTTGTAGCGACTACTCCTCTGAAACTACTTGACAGTTTTTATGAAACTTCACAGGAATGCTGACCTAGCTATCAAAATCTATCAGTAGAGCTTCAAGGTCATTGACCTGTTGTTGTTTTTTGAGTCTTTTTTTTTTTCATTTTTTTTTTCTTCTCTTATTGGGAGCTTAGGGGCCCTTGTTGGATCAGTTTTACATAGAGTTATAGTTATAACTATATAGAGTTATAATTATATAGACTTCAAAAATCTTCTTCTATGAAACTGCAAGAGATAAAGGTTAATATTTTTATTTATTATCAGCTTATGGATCCTCTACCAAGTTTGTTCAAATGGTGACCCTGGGCTCAAATTTGACCCGCCCCAGTGGTCACAATTTTACATAGACTTATATAGGGTAAAATTTCAAAAATCTTCTTCTCGGAAATTACAAGAGCCAACGGTTTAATATTTTGTATTTACACTCAGCTTATGGTCCTCATCCAAGCTTGTTCAAATGGTGACTGTGTGGTCAAATTTGGCCCCGCCCCTGGGTCACATGTGAAACTTGGTTCGAGTTTTTATATTAACGAAAGTTTGATTTTATGGGATGCCGAGTTGTCCTCCGTCCGTCCGTCGTCCGTCCGTCATTAACTTTTGTCTCAAGACGATAGAGCCTTAATTTTTCATCTGATGTTTACCAAACTTTAACAGATTGTTAATGTCAATGAAAGCTCGGACAAGTTCGAAAACCAGCCAAATTGGACCAGTAACAGCGGAGTTATGGCCCTTGATTTAGTTAAAAATGCTATATTTTGCCTCGTTAAGACGATAGGGCCTTCATTTTTTATCCGATCTTTACTAAACTTTACCAAATTGTCAATGTCAATAATAGCTCGGACAAGTTCGAAAACCAGCCAGATCTGACCAGTAACAGCGGAGTTATGGCCCTTGATTTAGTTAAAAATGCTACATTTTGCCTTGTTAAGATGATAGGGCCTTCATTTTTCATCCGATCTTTACCAAACTTTACCAGATTGTTAATGTCAATAAAAGCTTGAACAAGTTCGAAAACCAGCCAGATCGGACCAGTAACGGCGGAGTAACGGCCCTTGATTTAGTTAAAAATGCTATATTTTGCCTTGTTAAGATGATAGGGAATTAATTTTTTATCCGATCTTTACCAAAATTTACCAAATTGTTAATGTCAATGATAGCTCTGACAAGTTCGAAAACCAGCCAGATCGGACCAGTAACAGTGCAGTTATGGCCCTTGATTAGTTAAAAATGCTATATTTTGCCTCGTTAAGACGATAGGGCCTTCATTTTTCATCCGATCTTTACCAAACTTTACCAGATTGTTAATGTCAATAAAAGCTCGGATAAGGTCGAAAACCAACCAGATCGAACCAGTAACAGCGGAGTTATGGCCCTTGATTTAGTTAAAAATGCTACATTTTGCCTTGTTAAGATGATAGGGCCTTCATTTTTCATCCGATCTTTACCAAACTTTACCAGATTGTTAATGTCAATAAAAGCTTGAACAAGTTCGAAAACCAGCCAGATCGGACCAGTAACAGCGGAGTAACGGCTCTTGATTTAGTTAGAAATGCTATATTTTGCCTCTTTAGCCGAAGGCCAGCAGAGCTTATGGGATGCCGAGTTGTCTGTCGTCCGTCCGTTATCCGTCCGTCCGTCGTCCGTCCGTCGTTAACTTTTGTCTCGTTAAGACGATAGGGCCTTCATTTTTCATCTGATCTTTACCAAACTTTAATAGATTGTTAATATCAATAAAAGCTCGGACAAGTTCGAAAACCAGCCAGATCGGATCAGTAACAACAGAGTTATGGCCCTTGATTTAGTTAAAAATACTATATTTTGCCTCATTAGGACGATAGGGCCTTCATTTTTCATCCGATCTTTATCAAACTTTACTAGAATGTTAATGCTAATCAAAGCTTGCATAAGTTCGAAAACGAGCCAGATCGGACAAGGCCTTCATTTTTCATCTCTTTACCAGGTTTTTTTACTCTTTTTAGCTCTACTGGCCGAAGGCCAGCAGAGCTTATGGGATGCCGAGTTGTCCGTCGTCCGTCCGTCGTCCGTGGTCGGCGTTAACTTTTGTCTCGTTAAGACAATAGGGCCTTCATTTTTCATCCGATCTTTACCATACTTTAACAGGTTGTTAATATCAATGAAAGCTCGGATGAATTCGAAAACCAGCCAGATCGACCAAGTAACAGCGGAGTTATGGCCCTTGATTTAGTTGAAAATGCTATACTGCTGTATTTTGCCTCGTTAAGACGCGGAGTTATGGCCCTTGATTTAGTTGAAAATGCTATACTGCTGTATTTTGCCTCATTAAGACGATAGGGCCTTCATTTTCCATCCTATCTTTACCAATCTTTACCACATTGTTATGGCCCTTGATTTAGTTGAAAATGCTGCCTCGTTAAGACGATAGGGCCTTCATTTTTCATCCTATCTTTACCAATCTTTACCACATTGTTAATATCAATGAAAGCTCGGACAAGTTCGAAAACCAGCCAGATCGGACCAGTAACAGCGGAGTTATGGTCCTTGATTTAGTTAAAAATGTTATATTTTGCCTCGTTAAGACGATAGGGCCTTCGTTTTTCATCCTGTCTTTACTAAACTTTACCACATTGTTAATATCAATAAAAGCTTGGACAAGTTTGAAAACCAGCCATATCGGACCAGTAACAGCGGAGTTATGGCCCTTGATTTAGTTAAAAATGCTATATTTTGCATTGTTAAGATGATAGGGGCTTCATTGTTCATCCGATCTTTACCAATCTTTATCAGATTATTAATGTCATTGCAAGCTCAAACAAGTTTAAAAACCAGCCATATCGGACCAGTAAAGGCGGAGTTATGGCCCTTGATTTAGTTAAAAATGCTATATTTTGCCTTGTTAAGACGATAGGGGCTTCATTGTTCATTTGAACTTTACCAAACTTTATCAGATTGTTAGTATCAATGAAAGCTCGGACAAGTTCGAAAACCAGCCATATCTGATTAGTAGAAGCAGAGTTATGGCCCTTGATTTAGTTAAAAATGCCATATTTTGCCTCGTTAAGACGATATGGGCTTCATTGTTCATCCGATCTTTACCAAACATGATCAGATTGTTAATGTCGTTGAAAGCTCAAAGAAGTTCGAAAACCAGCCATATTGGACCAGTAACAGCGGAGTTATGGCCCTTGATTTAGTTAAAAATGCTATATTATGCCTCGTTAAGACGATAGGGGGCTTCATTGTTCATCCGATCTTTACCAAACTTTATCAGATTGTTAATATCAATGAAAGCTAGGACAAGTTTGAAAACCAACCAGATCGAACCAGTAACAGTGGAGTTATGGCCCTTGATTTTGTTAAAAATGCTATAATTTGCCTCATCATACGATAGGGCCTTCATTTTTGCAACTGATCTTTGCCAAACTATAGCAGATTTTATGACTTTTTTTAAAAAAAAAAAATTTTTTTTTTTTTTTTTTGAACAATTTTTTTTAATTTTTTTTTTTTAATTTTTTTTAATTTTTTTTTTTTTTTTTTTTTTTAAATTATTATTTATTTATTTTTAGCTCTATTTTGGACCAGTCGGACCAGTAACAGAGGAGTTATGGGTCTTGATTTAGTTTAAAATGCTATATTTTGCCTCGTTAATATGGTAGGGCCTTCAGTTTCATCTGATCTTTACCAAACTTTACCAGATTCTTTAGTTATGGCCCTTGATTTAGTTAAAAAGCTGTTTTTTAATGGCAGTCACTCGCTTCATTGATGTTATAAGTGCCGTGTTAGCAAGTAGAGCGTCCACAGGCCCTCTTGGGCCTCTTGTTTTTTTTATTATTATTTTTTTAGCTCTACTGATCAGAGATCAGCAGAGCTTATGCCGTGGTGCGGCGTCCGTCGTCCGTCCATCCGTCTGTCCGTCCGTCTGTCCGTCTGTCTGTCCGTCCGTTAACTTTTATTTGTAGCGACTACTCCTCTGAAACTACTGGATGGATATTCATAAAACTTTACAAAAATGTTGCCCATGAAGTCTAGTTGATCCTAGCAAAAATTCATGTTGATGTGAAATCCAAGATGGCCGCCAAAGCTAAAAATAGATTTTTTAAATACAAGTTTGTAGCGACTACTTCTTGAAAACTATAAGTGATATTGATATGGGACTTTTTCTAAAATGATCAGCATGACATGATGTTGGTCCTTGTCGAAAATCGTTTTGATTTGACGTTAAACATGGCTGCCAGCGGCCATCTTTGTTTACATAGAGTTATATAATGAAAACTTGTAGCGACTACTCCTCTGAAACTACTTGACGGATTTTCATGAAACTTCACAGGAATGTTGCTCTTGATGTGTAATTGATCCTAGCAAAATTTCAGGTCGGCCGGAAATTCAAGATGGCCGCCACGGCTAAAAATAAATTTTCAAAATACAAGTTTGTAGCGACTACTTCTTGAAAACTATAAGTGATATTGATATGGGACTTTTTCTAAAATGATCAGCATGACATGATGTTGGTCCTTATCAAAAATTGTTTTGATTCAACGTTAAACGTGGCTGCCAGCGGCCATCTTTGTTTACATAGAGTCATATAGTAAAAACTTGTAGCGACTACTCCTCTAAAACTACTTGGCGGATTTTCATGAAACTTTACAGGAATGTTGCTCTTAATGTCTAATTGATCCTAGCACAATTTCAGATCGGCCAGAAATTCAAGATGGCTGCCACAGTTAAAAATAGATTTTTAAAAAATAAGTTTGTAGTGACTACTTCTTGAAAATTATAAGTGATATTGATATGGGACTTTTTCTAAAATGATCAGCATGACATGATGGTTATCCGAGTCGAACATTATTTTGATTCGACATTAAACATGGCTGCCAGTGGCCATCTTTGTTTACATAGAGTTATATAATGAAAACTTGTAGCGACTACTCCTCTGAAACTACTTGACGGATTTTCATGAAACTTCACAAAAATGTTGCTCTTGATGTCTAATTGATCCTAGCTAAATTTCAGGTCGGCCGGAAATTCAAGATGGCCGCCATGGCTAAAAATAGATTTTCAAAATACAAGTTTTTAGCGACTACTTCTTGAAAACTATAAGTGATATTGATATGGGACTTTTTCTAAAATGATCAGCATGACATGATGTTGGTCCTTATCAAAAATCGTTTTGATTCGACGTTAAACGTGGCTGCCAGCGGCCATCTTTGTTTACATAGAGTTATATAGTAAAAACTTGTAGCAACTACTCCTCTGAAACTACTTGACGGATTGTCATGAAACTTTACAGGAATGTTGCTCTTGATGTCTAATTGATCCTAGAAAAATTTCAGGTCGGCCGGAAATTCAAGATGGCCGTCACAGCTAAAAATAGATTTTTAAAAAATAAGTTTGTAGCGACTACTTCTTGAAAACTATAAGTGATATTGATATGGGACTTTTTCTAAAATGATCAGCATGACATGATGTAGATCCTTGTGGAAAATTATTTTGATTCGACGTTAAACATGGCTGCCAGTGGCCATCTTTGGTTACATAGAGTTATATAGTAAAAACTTGTAGCGACTACTCCTCTGAAACTACTTGGCGGATTGTCATGAAACCTCACAGGAATGTTGCTCTTGATGTCTAATTGATCCTAGAAAAATTTCAGGTCGGCCGGAAATTCAAGATGGCCGTCACAGCTAAAAATAGATTTGTAAAAAATAAGTTTGTAGAGACTACTTCTTGAAAACTATAAGTGATATTGATATGGGACTTTTTCTAAAATGATCAGCATGACATGATGTAGATCCTTGTGGAAAATTATTTTGATTCGACGTTAAACATGGCTGCCAGTGGCCATCTTTGGTTACATAGAGTTATATAGTAAAAACTTGTAGCGACTACTCCTCTGAAACTACTTGGCGGATTGTCATGAAACCTCACAGGAATGTTGCTCTTGATGTCTAATTGATTCTAGAAAAATATCAGGTCAGCCGGAAATTCAAGATGGCCGTCACAGCTAAAAATAGATTTGTAAAAAATAAGTTTGTAGAGACTACTTCTTGAAAACTATAAGTGATATTGATATGGGACTTTTTCTAAAATGATCAGCATGACATGATGTAGATCCTTGTGGAAAACTATTTTGATTCGACGTTAAACATGGCTGCCAGTGGCCATCTTTGGTTACATAGAGTTATATAGTAAAAACTTGTAGCGACTACTTCTCTGAAACTACTTGACGGATGTTCATGAAACTTCACAGGAATGTTGCTCTTGATGTCTAGTTGATCATAGAAAAATTTCAGGTCGGCCGGAAATTCAAGATGGCCGCCACAGCTAAAAATAGATTTAAAATAAATAAGTTTGTGGCGACTACTTCTTCAAAACAATAAGAGATATTGATATGGGACTTTTTCTAAAATGATCAGTATGACATGATGTTGGTCCTTGTCGAAAATCGTTTTGATTTGACGTTAAACATGGCTGCCCGGCCATTTTTGTTTACATAGAGTTATATAATGAAAACATGTAGCGACTACTCTGAAACTACTTGACGGACTTTCATGAAACTTCACAGGAATGTTGCTCTTAATGTCTTATTGATCTTAGCAAAATTTCAGGTCGGCCGGAAATTCAAGATGGCCGCCACGGTTAAAAATAGATTTTCAAAAAACAAGTCTGTAGCGACTACTTCCTGAAATCAAAATCAATCAGTAGAGCTTCAAGGTCATTGACCTCTTGTTAAAAAATAAGTTTGTAGCGACTACTTCTTGAAAATTATAAGTGATATTGATATGGGACTTTTTCTAAAATGATCAGCCATGACATGATGGTTATCCGAGTCGAACATTATTTTGATTCGACATTAAACATGGCTGCCAGTGGCCATCTTTGTTTACATAGAGTTATATAATGAAAACTTGTAGCGACTACTCCTCTGAAACTACTTGACGGATTTTCATGAAACTTCACAAAAATGTTGCTCTTGATGTCTAATTGATCCTAGCAAAATTTCAGGTCGGCCGGAAATTCAAGATGGCCACCATGGCTAAAAATAGATTTTCAAAATACAAGTTTGTAGCGACTACTTCTTGAAAACTATAAGTGATATTGATATGGGACTTTTTCTAAAATGATCAGCATGACATGATGGTTATCCGAGTCGAACATTATTTTGATTCGACATTAAACATGGCTGCCAGTGGCCATCTTTGTTTACATAGAGTTATATAATGAAAACTTGTAGCGACTACTCCTCTGAAATTACTTGACGGATTTTCATGGAACTTCACAGAAATGTTGCTCTTGATGTCTAATTGATCCTAGCAAAATTTCAGGTCGGCCGGAAATTCAAGATGGCCACCAAGGCTAAAAATAGATTTTCATGCAAGTTTGTAGCGACTACTTCTTGAAAACTATAAGTGATATTGATATGGGACTTTTTCTAAAATGATCAGCATGACATGATGTTGGTCCTTATCAAAAATCGTTTTGATTCGACGTTAAACGTGGCTGCCAGCGGCCATCTTTGTTTACATAGAGTTATATAGTAAAAACTTGTAGCGACTACTCCTCTGAAACTACTTGGCGGATTTTCATCAAACTTTACAGGAATGTTGCTCTTAATGTCTAATTGATCCTAGCAAAATTTCAGATCGGCCAGAAATTCAAGATGGCTGCCACAGTTAAAAATAGATTTTTAAAAAATAAGTTTGTAGCGACTACTTCTTGAAAACTATTAAGTGATATTGATATGGGACTTTTTCTAAAATGATCAGCATGACATGATGGTTATCCGAGTCGAACATTATTTTGATTCGACATTAAACATGGCTGCCAGTGGCCATCTTTGTTTACATAGAGTTATATAATGAAAACTTGTAGCGACTTCTCCTCTGAAACTACTTGACGGATTTTCATGAACTTCACAGGAATGTTGCTCTTGATGTCTAATTGATCCTAGAAAAATTTCAGGTCGGCCGGAAATTCAAGATGGCCGCCACGGCTAAAAATAACTTTTCAAAAAACAAGTTTGTAGCGACTACTTCCTGAAATCAAAATCAATCAGTAGAGCTTCAAGGTCATTGACCTCTTGTTTATTGTTTTTAGCTCGACTGATCAGAGATCAGCAGAGCTTATGCCGTGGTGCGGCATCCTTCGTCCGTCCGTCTGGCCGTCTGGCCGTCTGTCCGTAAACTTTTATTTGTAGCGACAACTCCTCTGAAACTACTGGATGGATATTCATGGAACTTTACAGAAATGTTGCCCATCAAGTCTAGTTGATCCTAGCAAAAATTCATGTTGATGTGAAATCCAAGATGGCCGCCAAAGCTAAAAATAGAGTTTTAAAATACAAGTTTGTAGCGACTACTTCTTGAAAACTATAAGTGATATTGATATGGGACTTTTTCTAAAATGATCAGCATGACATGATGTTGATCCTTGTCAAAAATCGTTTTGATTCAACGTTAAACATGGCTGCCAGCGGCCATATTTGTTTACATAGAGTTATATAGTAAAACCTTGTAGCGACTACTCCTCTGAAACTACTTGGCGGATTGTCATGAAACTTTACAGGAATGTTGCTCTTGATGTCTAATTGATCCTAGAAAAATTTCAGGTCGGCCGGAAATTCAAGATGGCCGTCACAGCTAAAAATAGATTTTTAAAAAATAAGATTGTAGCGACTACTTCTTGAAAACTATAAGTGATATTGATATGGGACTTTTTCTAAAATGATCAACATGACATCATGTTGATCCTTGTGGAAAATTATTTTGATTCGACGTTAAACATGGCTGCCAGTGGCCATCTTTGGTTACATAGAGTTATATAGTAAAAACTTGTAGCGATACACCTCTGAAACTACTTGACGGATGTTCATGAAACTTCACAGGAATGTTGCTCTTGATGTCTAGTTGATCCTAGAAAAATTTCAGGTAGGCCGGCAATTCAAGATGGCCGCCACAGCTAAAAATAGATTTAAAATAAATAAGTTTGTAGCGACTACTTCTTCAAAACAATAAGAGATATTGATATGGGACTTTTTTTAAAATGATCAGAAGGACATGATGTTGGTCCTTGTCGAAAATTGTTTTGATTTGACGTTAAACATGGCTGCCAGCGGCCATCTTTGTTTACATAGACGTATATAATGAAAACTTGTAGCGACTACTCCTCTGAAACTACTTGACGGATTTTCATGAAACTTCACAGGAATGTTGCTCTTAATGTCTAATTGATCCTAGCAAAATTTCAGGTCGGCCGGAAATTCAAGATGGCGCCACGGTTAAAAATAGATTTTCAAAAAACAAGTCTGTAGCGACTACTTCCTGAAATCAAAATCAATCAGTAGAGCTTCAAGGTCATTGACCTCTTGTTTTTAGCTCTACTGATCAGAGATCAGCAGAGCTTATGCCGTGGTGCGGCGTCCGTCGTCCGTCCGTCTGTCCGTCCGTCTGTCCGTCCGTTAACTTTTATTTGTAGCGACTACTCCTCTGAAACTACTAAAAGATATTCATAAAACTTTACAGAAATGTTGCCCATGAAGTCTAGTTGATCCTAGCAAAAATTCATGTTGATGTGAAATCCAAGATGGCCGCCAAAGCTAAAAATAGATTTTTTAAATTCAAGTTTGTAGCGACTACTTCTTGAAAACTATAAGTGATATTGATATGGGACTTTTTCTAAAATGATCAGCATGACATGATGTTGATTCTTGTCGAAAATCGTTTTGATTTGACGTTAAACATGGCTGCCAGCGGCCATCTTTGTTTACATAGAGTTATATAGTAAAAACTTGTAGCGATACACCTCTGAAACTACTTGACGGATGTTCATGAAACTTCACAGGAATGTTGCTCTTGATGTCTAGTTGATCCTAGAAAAATTTCAGGTAGGCCGGCAATTCAAGATGGCCGCCACAGCTAAAAATAGATTTAAAATAAATAAGTTTGTAGCGACTACTTCTTCAAAACAATAAGAGATATTGATATGGGACTTTTTTTAAAATGATCAGAAGGACATGATGTTGGTCCTTGTCGAAAATTGTTTTGATTTGACGTTAAACATGGCTGCCAGCGGCCATCTTTGTTTACATAGACGTATATAATGAAAACTTGTAGCGACTACTCCTCTGAAACTACTTGACGGATTTTCATGAAACTTCACAGGAATGTTGCTCTTAATGTCTAATTGATCCTAGCAAAATTTCAGGTCGGCCGGAAATTCAAGATGGCGCCACGGTTAAAAATAGATTTTCAAAAAACAAGTCTGTAGCGACTACTTCCTGAAATCAAAATCAATCAGTAGAGCTTCAAGGTCATTGACCTCTTGTTTTTAGCTCTACTGATCAGAGATCAGCAGAGCTTATGCCGTGGTGCGGCGTCCGTCGTCCGTCCGTCTGTCCGTCCGTCTGTCCGTCCGTTAACTTTTATTTGTAGCGACTACTCCTCTGAAACTACTAAAAGATATTCATAAAACTTTACAGAAATGTTGCCCATGAAGTCTAGTTGATCCTAGCAAAAATTCATGTTGATGTGAAATCCAAGATGGCCGCCAAAGCTAAAAATAGATTTTTTAAATTCAAGTTTGTAGCGACTACTTCTTGAAAACTATAAGTGATATTGATATGGGACTTTTTCTAAAATGATCAGCATGACATGATGTTGATTCTTGTCGAAAATCGTTTTGATTTGACGTTAAACATGGCTGCCAGCGGCCATCTTTGTTTACATAGAGTTATATAATGAAAACTTGTAGCGACTACTCCTCTGAAACTACTTGACGGATTTTCATGAAACTTCACAGGAATGTTGCTCTTGATGTCTTAATGATCCTAGCAAAATTTCAGGTCAGCCGGAAATTCAAGATGGCCGCCACGGCTAAAAATAAATTTTCAAATACAAGTTTGTAGCGACTACTTCTTGAAAACTATAAGTGATATTGATATGGGACTTTTTCTAAAATGATCAGCATGACATGATGTTGGTCCTTATCAAAAATTGTTTTGATTCGACGTTAAACGTGGCTGCCAGCGGCCATCTTTGTTTACATAGAGTTATATAGTAAAAACTTGTAGCAACTACAGGAATGTTGCTCTTGATGTCTCATTGATCCTAGAAAAATTTCAGGTCGGCCGGAAATTCAAGATGGCCGTCACAGCTAAAAATAGATTTTTAAAAAATAAGTTTGTAGCGACTACTTCTTGAAAACTATAAGTGATATTGATATGGGACTTTTTCTAAAATGATCAGCATGACATGATGTAGAGCCTTGTGGAAAATTATTTTGATTCGACGTTAAACATGGCTGCCAGTGGCCATCTTTGGTTACATAGAGTTATATAGTAAAAACTTGTAGCGACTACTCCTCTGAAACTACTTGGCGGATTGTCATGAAACCTCACAGGAATGTTGCTCTTGATGTCTAATTGATTCTAGAAAAATTTCAGGTCGGCCGGAAATTCAAGATGGCCGTCACAGCTAAAAATAGATTTGTAAAAAATAAGTTTGTAGAGACTACTTCTTGAAAACTATAAGTGATATTGATATGGGACTTTTTCTAAAATGATCAGCATGACATGATGTTGGTCCTTGTCAAAAATCGTTTTGATTCGATGTTAAACATGGCTGTCAGCGGCCATCTTTGTTTACATAGATTTATATAATGAAAACTTGTAGCGACTACTCCACTGAAACTACTTGACGGATTTTCATGAAACTTCACAGGAATGTTGCTCTTGATGTCTAATTGATCTTAGCAAAATTTCACTATAAGTGATATTGATATGGGTCTTTTTCTAAAATGATCGGCATGACATGGTGGTTATTCGAGTCGAACATTATTTTGATTCGACGTTAAACATGGCTGCCAGTGGCCATCTTTGTTTACAATGAAAACTTGTAGCGACTATTCCTCTGAAACTACTTGACGGATTTTCATGAAACTTCACACGAATGTTGCTCTTGATGTCTAATTGATCTTAGCAAAATTTCAGGTCGGCCGGAAATTCAAGATGGCCGCCATGGCTAAAAATAGATTTTTAAAATATAAGTTTGTAGCGACTACTTCTTGAAAACTATAAAAGATATTGATATGGGACTTTTTCTAAAATGATCAGTATGACATGATGGTTATCCGAGTCGAACATTATTTTGATTCAATGTTAAACATGGCTGTCAGTGGCCATCTTTGTTTACATAGAGTTATATAATGATAACTTGTAGCGACTACTCCTCTGAAACTACTTGACAGATTTTCATGAAACTTCACAGGAATGTTGCTCTTGATGTCTTATTGATCCTAGCAAAATTTCAGGTCGACCGGAAATTCAAGGTGGCCGCCACGGCTAAAAATAGATTTTCAAAAAACAAGTTTGTAGCGACTACTTCCTGAAATCAAAATCAATCAGTAGAGCTTCAAGGTCATTGACATCTTGTTTCATATACACTTCCGGTTTATATTGGCAGAGTTTGCGTCGAATTGTGTGTAGAGTTTCTAGTAAAACAAGACTAATAATTATAGTTAAGTTAATTAATAATAGTAATAATAACTATATTAGCCTTGTTTTACTAGAAAGAAACTCTACACACAATACGACGCAAACTCGGCCAATATGAGCCGGAAGTCGGCCAATATAAAAAACAAGGCCAGCATGAAGAAACTCGCCAATCGGTATTGGGCCAATATGACATTCCTTGGACCAATAACTGGGCCAATATGAAACCATTTAATTAATAATATCATAATATTACACCTGTACAACTAACTACGATAACGATTACGGTAACGATTACGACAATGAATACCGACTAAAACAGAGTTTTTTTAACAGGCAATACTCCTTGAATGCTCGACCAAGCGTGTGCACAGCACTATATATATGCCAATGACATTTATTATTGACACTACATGAACTTGTAGGAAAAAGTGGGTGGTCTGCCACTACTACAAAAAATCGACCGTCATACATACCCTAAAATGGGCTGAAAGTGCATTCTCTTGATACTTTCCTTTGAAACAGTATAGCGTTTAATCTCGAATATACTTCATTTTTTAAGAAGTTG
Organism: Cyrtodaria siliqua; assembly: GCA_037043455.1. NCBI lineage: Eukaryota > Metazoa > Mollusca > Bivalvia > Adapedonta > Hiatellidae > Cyrtodaria > Cyrtodaria siliqua. The sequence goes on from JAWPHD010005017.1 coordinate 166,369, forward strand.
GGACTATTTATGATCGGTTGCGCACGCATAGAAAGTGGCTATTTCACTTCAAGGGGGTTAACGAACTGTACGCACTGCGCTTGCATCCGATGTGTCATAACAGAAAATGGATATTCCACTGCATGCAAAGATACTGACAGCAGTGGTTTCTCTTTTACTGTTTGTTATCATTAGCTTGCTGATACTATTATAGCGACGCGAAAATCATGTAAATAAATGTAATTAATTCGCATTTTTTTCGCTGTTTATTCGGTTTTGGCGGTAGTAAATGGATAAAATCCATGAAGCGCATTTTTTTCGGCGTATATGTGGTTTTATTTACATGTACATCGCTATTACATCCGCTACGATGAATTTTATTTGACACCTGCATTTCATTTTCCGATGAATAACATTGCCTTCGGAATACCTCATGATATGCCTTTTAACGGGTTTCATTGGATAATGGGCTTAATAGAATATTGCGCATGAGGTGTGTGTCTAAAATGTTGCCGATCGTAACGGCTCTTACATTTTACTCCATAAAAATCTCCGTATAATAAACTTTTTTTCGAAATAAATAGTAAATCTGGCGTATGTTGAACCGTAAATTTCACAGAAACGAATTCTTCACACGTGTGAGGAATTCGTGCGAATTCTTCACACGTTTGTTACAAATACGGCAGTAAATATCACTAATCGAAAATGTGACATATACGTTTGACTTTATTTTTTACTTTTTCGTACGAACGTATTTTTCACAGCCAGCTGACAGGATACAGTTTATCGCTTATATCATACAATTGGTATGTTAACAGTTTAGCGGCCACATTTTTCAAGCAATCTTGACCAACCTTGGAAAAAACATATATGACCAAAAGATCTCGGCCAAGTTCGATTATGGGCCAGATCGTATAAGTATGAGTTATGGCCCATGATTTAGCAAAAAATGACATATTCTACCTTGTTAACACACTACAGTAGAGTCAATTATTGACCAGTCTGAATCATATTAAGACAGAATGTGAATGTTTATAAAATGCAAGCCAAGTTCGAATTTCGGTCATATCGGCCTAGTAACACCAGAGTTATTTCCCTTGATTTAGCAAGAAACTGTATTTGATCTTGTTGAGGCTTTATTTCAAGACCAATCTTAATTATATTTGGACAGAATGTGTATGACTATAAGATCACGGTCAACGGCCGGGCGGCTATATTCATGGTCAATGTCGCTGGGCGCTTAGAGGTCATAGATTTTGTATGGACATTCGTTTCCGCTCTGTATATTCCACATACATAGACCGATTTTCAAATTACTCATGACACATTTATTCCTCATAACACAAGCGCGCAACCGCCAGGCGGCTACCTTCAATGTCAAGGTCGCACTAAAGTAGGGGCACCCATGTAGTATGGACACATTTGTAGGTACTGAACTTTTTTGAAAGGGATTTACCTGTATTGATATTTTCATTTGTTTCGTTTACAGACAAACATGTTACCATTAAAATATGGTAAACGTCGCGCGATTTTACCTTTACGACTGTTCTATGTTATTTTTGCATCAAACGCCAAGTTATTAAAACTCTCCCATTTAACGGACCAAATGATGTAAATTATTTTTATCAATACATATCGTTAGGTATGTCATGTCTGCTATCATAAAAAAAGACTATAGAAGCCCGATGTTTCGATAATGAAGCGAAAAGATACGACGACGAAGCGCGAAGGTGCAATGGCTGCATCTTCGCGCATCGCCATTGCACATTCGCGCAACGACATCGCACCTTTGCGCTTCGTCATCGCATCTTCTGACACCGCCATCGCACCTTCGCGCATCACTTTTGCGCCGTCGCGCATCGCCATTGCACATTCGCGCAACGCCATCGCATCTTCGTGCATCGTCATTACATGTTCTGGCACCGCCATCGCATCTCCGCGCATCACTATTGCACCTTGGCGCATCGCCATTGCACATTCGCGCAACGCCATCGCACCTTCACGCATCGCCATTGCACCATCACGCATCGTCATCGCAGCTTCCGCTTGGAGCATCGGCCTTTAGGCATTGCACGAAAACACGATGATGGAGCATGAAGACGCACTGGGTAAGCGCGAAGAACACGATTCAAAATTTCAGTTATTTCGCGCTTCGCCGTCTCTTCCTAATGGATAGTATGAGAGAAAATAAACCGTACAGCTGTATACAAGCCAAATTAATACATTGTTTTTTGCCATCAAAATTGCACACACATTAATGGAAATTCTATTCTATTCTATTCTGTTCTGTTCTGTTGTGTTGTGCTCCGTCTATTTTTCTAATATTGTTATATTTTCGCCGATCTGTATGTACATGTGACGTTTTCGTCTAAACAATCATTTATTGCATTTTTTTCCGTGCTGTTTTAACATGTGAAAAATACGTTTTTGCTCTACTAGGGGTAGAGATGCCAAACGTTGTTTGTTTTGTGACATATTCGTGCGATTTTTGTGAAATATCCGCACGTATTCCTCACACATGTGAAGAATTCGTTTCTGAGGAATTTACGGTTCAACAGGCGTATATAGAGAAGAAATCAACGCCATTTTAAACGTAAACATTTACGTAAATATAAGGAATAAAATGCGCTCTTTTGGTTTTCATTGGGGTATGAAAAAACATTTGGTGGTTTAAAGTGTGTGGAGTCCGAATGAGTGGTTTAATGTGTGTAGAGTCTTCGGACACTTTAAACCACCCAAATGTTTTTCATACCCCAATGAAAACCAAAAGAACGCATTTCATTCCTGAATTAAAAGCCGGTAGTGAATGCAAATTTACCATAAAGCACTAACGCGATTCATGGATTACGCCATTTACTACCGACGTTTAAAACCGCATACAAGCATCATTGGATAGGCTAGAAGAATATTGTAAAAAATGGAACTTAGAAGTTAATGTGGCTAAAACGAAAATCGTTGTATTTCGCAAACGGGGTATAATTAAAAGAAATGAACAATGGAAATATGGAGGCGAGGTTATTGAAGCAGTAAACGATTTTAACTATTTGGGGGTAACATTTAACTATACTGGTACGTTTAATCTAAATACAAATACATTATATGGTAAAGGTCTAAAGGCAATGAATGCGCTTACTGCCAAGTTGAAAATACATGAGACTAAACCGAAACTAGCTTTACAATTATTTGATGCATTTGTTTCATCAACTATAAATTACGGGATCGAAGTTTGGGGCTTCTCAAAGTCTAAACCATTGGAAAATTTACATTTAAGGTTCTGTAAACAAGTATTGGGAGTATCCACAAGCAAATGTGCTGTTTATGGGGAACTTGGAAGATTTCCAGTTTATATAAATAGATATGTACGTATTATCAAGTTCTGGTTAAAAATATGCAATAGTGAAAATATAATTATAAAATACATTAGAGAGTCTTCGTTACAAGACGTAGAAAAGGGATATACAAACTGGTTTCTTAAGGTTAAAATGTTGCTAGAGAAATATGGTTTTATGTATGTTTGGAAGGACCAAAATGTAGAAAATATCAATGCATTTTTATGTATTTTTAAACAAAGACTACTGGATGAATTTTTACAAGAATTTAGAGCCAGAGTTGATTCGAATCAGGTACTTATGTTGTATAAGGTAGTTAAAGAAAACTTAGCATTTGAATCTTACTTGGATATTATTATCTCTAGGAGCTTACGAACATCTCTATCAAAGTTACGCTTATCGGCACATCATTTACGCATTCATTCTGGTCGATTTGGCAGAGAAAGAATTGAAAGAAATAATCGTGTATGTCAGCTTTGTGTTACAAATGAAGTAGAAGACGAGTATCATTTTGTGTTTATATGTCCCTTGTATTCAGATTTAAGAACAAGGGTATTTAAAGCGTTTCTATAGACATAGACCTAGTATGTATAAATTTACGCTTCTCCTTCAAAGTAATAACAAATCAGAAATACTTCTGCTAAGCAAATTTATCAATAAATCATTTTTGCTTCGTATAAATCGTTTAAACAATAATAATATTTAATAGCGACCTAACTTATTTACTAAGAAAATTAGATTTTCTGGGCGGAGGGATATTCCCTACTGTATATTGTGATTAGTGTCAGTTCCACTAAGACTGAAATTGCTAATAGGAGTGCATCCAATATTTATTATACCTCTGAATTTGTATTTATTTGATTCAATTTATTTTTTAATGTATTGTCATACACCATAACTATTCACGTGTAGATTGAATGTATGTATATGCTTTTGTGTATCACGAAAAACTGTAAAGTTTAAGTGAATAAAGAATATGTTCTGTTCTGTTCTGTTCATAAACGCCGACAATTCGAAACAATGAGCACTCATGTACATACGTTTAATAGTGGCTGCCTCATCCATCTCGATGATATTGTTCTAGCGTGCATTATTCATTGCGAAAAGCGCACGAGCTGCACGATCTTTTAGTTTGTCAAAGCCCCACAGGGTTTTGTAGTTAAAGTCAGATATTGAAATAAAACGTAGTACTATTTTAGTTTTCAGTACTACCATAGGTTGAAATACATTTATTGGTGCAATACAATCAATAGTTAGGAATATGTAAAGCAATTTATTTACACTATTAAAATGAACAGAATGCCGCGACTTAAAAAAAACACACGCAAAATTGCCGTTTGTCCCTTTAAATGTATCCTAGTGCTTAACCTAGATGGCACACACTGCTGTCCCGCAATGAATATTCTTGTAAATAAATTATATTTAGACCATTTAAAATAGAAAATAATAATATTTTTCCACACCACAAGAAACCCTTTAAGAATTGACACGTTCTTACTTGACAATTTGAGCTCCCAGTGGAATTCGAACCCGCAGGAGTGAGAGGCGAAAACGTTTTAGACACAGCGTGTTCACTATCCCGGCTACGGCGCAATTTTAGGGTAAGACATAGGGTTTAGGGAAAGTGTATTTAGCATGTACTGAGGCAGATTCAGGATAGGGCGGACACGGCGCCCCCACAATCTAAAATCCCTCAAGCATAACCTATGCAGGCCGGATTACATGGGGCGCATCGTTTCTACTGTTACTCTAAAATTCCCTAAACGACATGTAGAAACATTTTATTTCGAAGGATCCTCCGCTTCCCTCCCTGACCCCACCCCCGCCCCCTCCCACCACACACAAATATTCAAAATATGATGTGTACCCTTCTCTCAAAACGTTTTTAGTGATCAATTTTTCAGGCAAGCCCGTTTGAAACTCCAACCGAGTCTGGGTTATTGCATCGACGACTGTATAGTCGTTTCATATGACGTTTTTATGAGGTTAATTATTTATTATTTGTTCTGTACAATACGGTGATATAGCGGCTCGTCCAATATGGTTGTGTCAGCTGGGTACGAGTCCAAATATATCACCGTATTGTACAGATCAATATTAAATGACCTTTTTATTATATACCTATTTCTCTCGATGTAGAAATATAAATGATCTAAATTGACGTATATACCCTGTAAAAAAGGTTTTGGACATGGCAGTGTTCGAACCCGTACAATGATCGCTGAACCATGACATTCGACCATAAACTCTCAGTTGATAATTCACAATATATCAACAATCAACAATAATTATCGTTTACAATGTAAATTTGCGAAACAATAATAATCTTTGTATTGGTTACTCTGTAATGTGTCCGTAACTGTTACTATTTATGGACTTTGCACCGACCCTTTGTGTGTTCACGATATTAAAATCAAAATCTTGTTTGGAATTTAATGTTTCTGGTACCAAATTAACCGGGTAGGGTAGACCTTGGTAACCAAAAAAAGATACTTAAATTCTGTCAACTGTTTTATTTTTATACGACTTTATATACCCTGGTCCAAAACTTTTTTACCGAGTATATGTATCTTCTTCAGAAAGCATCTTTCACCAACTGTCAATTTGTCAACACCAAGCGACGACAAATATTTTCATTTAAGCGCTTTATAAACGAAAGTATACAGATGTGTAACACAGTTATGTGATATTGATGCATTGGGAACTTCGGACTTTATCGTTGAGTTAACATGTGGCTCGTGTTACGGATTTAATATATTTGTTTTGTACGCGCGTGCGTCCAATACGGAAATATATTGTACGGTCACATGGTACAAATGCAGACCGCTCATTGCACGAGAGTAATAGGTATATACTAATGTTGTTATTCTGCCTGTTATGATTTTAACGTTTTCAAGCTGTATGTGTAGGTAATTTATACCTCTTTAATAATAAATAGTATTACATAGATTACGACCATGGTTGTGTAGGCGCGAACGGGCGCCCATCCACATCTCCATTTTTAGTGATGTTTAACGTTTTTCGGTGTTGCATGTATTATTTAACAGACTGTAAGTGTTATTCTGCAAATTATGATATGTTTTAAGGCTATATTTGTAGGTATGTTATACTTCTCTTCAATAATAAATAGTATTAGAATGAATTACGACATTGGTGGGGTGGGGGCGAACCGGCGCCCAACTTTTGA